>OVAV01000218.1:0-21745 GCA_900406375.1 Iberis amara | reverse complement strand
AAAACAAGGCTAAAAATATGCTAAAAACATAGTATATCACTCAGGAATTTCTACTCCGACTTTCACTTTTCCTACGACGAACATTTATGAGAATATATCCTATCTCTTCTCCCACAGGGCTTCCCGAAATGGTCAGGGAAAGGATTTGATAGTGTCCCCTTAGATACTATGGTATATTTGGAAGGCACACAATGATTTGGTCTTTAATAATAGACAATGGGATCCCAAAGATTCAATTGATCTAGCTACGAAGGAGGCTACTGAGTGGTGTCTAGCGCACGCTAATGATATTCAAGAAAGCATCCCTCGTAGTTTGTCATCGCGAACTGCTTCCACCGAGTTGGATCCAATCTTGATAGGTGGATTCATTTGTTATCTCGATGGAAATTGGATACATGATAGACCACGAGTGGTCTTGGGTGGATTTTAATTGACGGTGATGGAACTACTACTCTTCTAGGTCTCTCTGGTACACGACGGGGAATAACAACTCTTCATACAGAACTTCTGAGCCTACTCTGAGCAATGTCATGTCTCGTTAAGAAGGGGCATCAATGGTCTTACTTTGTTACTGATTTCAAAGAGTTACAAGGACTCATTCACGAACTGTCAGAATGGCCAGTTTTTGCATCGGAGTTAACTGCTTTTCGTACGCTACAATATTTTTTCACTAGTTTCAAGCTAATGCATAAATCAACAATCATGAATGTGGAAGCGGATCGACTGAAAAAAGCAGCAAAATGAAGAGTAAGGATTTTCTCTTATGTCGATAAGAATTATCTTTTTTAGTTCACAAATATTTTTACTTCGTTGTAACATACTTCATTTTTTTATTTCTCGTGACAAAAAATAAAAATTATTAACACATTATAACTTAAACTCAAATTCTAAATTATAGTTAACTTTGAATTATAGTCTCAATTATAAAACGGTCCCAATCAAAACCTATGATCTTGCTCCTCGTCTGAAGACACAAAAAGACCATAACTTCACTTCCTAATGTGCGTGATATCATCAGGACAGGTGATGGGCCATGTCGTGGCTCGGACTCATCTAATACTTTGTCGAAGTAACTTCGTCTATTGTATACGGTGTGAGGGCCTGAGCTTTTCGAAAACCCTAAAAATGGAGTCGCAGTCTAAGCGACCCACTTGCCCTTCTTGCGCTAAACCCAGCCAGCTCTGCCTCTGCAAGCGGATGCGATCGCCATGTCTTGATAATCAGGTCAGTGTTACTATTCTGCAGCACAGTCTCGAAAGAAAACACGCACTTAATTCAACTCGAATCGCTAAATTAGGTCTTACAAATGTTAGTGTAACCACCGTTTTCGATGTCCATAGCGAAGCCGCGTTTGTAATCAGTGTTATTGGATCGGGTTGTGACAAAATTCGCGTGAATCATTCGGATTCTGATTATAGGCTTGAGAATGCAATGCGTGTTTGTGGTGAAAACTTAAAAACCTGTGAAAGTTTGAAGCTTTCTCAACATTCGGGTGAAATTTCCTGTCAGGATTTGCTGGTTACAGATAAGTTAGGTTCTTGTGAAAAAAGTAGAGCAGATGTTTTGTTCAAAATCTCCATGGGAAAACGAGGTGTTATTCGCAATGTCTCACACTCTTTGATGCTGGAAACCGATGTGGAGGATCTTAGTTTTGATCATATATTGGCTTCTCCTGCAGCCATGGATGTTTTGGCAAAAGGGTTTGTGGTAAGGAAGTTCTCTGAAGGGAAGCAAGAATTTGAGCTCGAGGTTCCTCCTGGATCAGCTTTGTTGTTCCCGAGTGAAGAATCTGTTAAAATAGCTGATCTTAAAGAGAGAGATCTCTTGAAGCTAAGGAATCTTATTGTTCTTGATGGGACATGGTCAAAGGCAAGAAGAATGTACCTTGAGAATCCATGGCTTAAGTTTTTGTGTTGCCATGTGAAGCTGGAAATTGAAGGGACAAGTTTATACAGAGAAGTTCGACGGCAGCCAAGAGCGGGATGTTTGTCAACTTTAGAGAGTATTGTATACGCAATGAAGGAGATGGGTGAAGATGCTCAAGGTTTGGATAATATGTTGACTGTTTTTGAATCCATGGTCCAAGATCAAAGGAGATGTAAAGATGAGAATTATCTGAAAGACAAATGAATTGTTGTTGTAACATGTACAAGCAGAAAGAAGAAGATTCCTTTCTGTATCCAATTTTGATAATTATACGAAAGTTTGATTCTTTATGGTATGTTATCAAATGATCTGGTGAATGATTGTTGAGATAAAGTTATTGGGTAATGATCAGGAAAGATTCATGAATCTTGGGCCAATATGTAAAACTTTGTTGGCTTAATTCGTAAAAATAAATTTTCTTTGTGAGATTGACTTAAACCAATTCCTTTTAATTAAGCATGTAATTTGATTTTACTAATCTTGTCGTTATCTTAGTTTACCTCTGCCCCGTATATAAAAAAAGATCTCCCCTCAGTAATTTATAATGTCAATTGAGAATTCACGACTGCGTTATCAATTTGAGAGCCATTTCTTCAAGCTCCGATACTGATATGGAATCTGTATTGATTTTTCTTTCATCTCCATCACCATCACCATCGTCAAAGTATGTTTTCTTGGGTCTTTTGCGGTTTCTTCCTGTTTCTTCTTCTGATGATCCATCAGCATCATCATCTTCTTCTTCCTCATCCATGGCTCCTCTCTTCCTCTTAATTTTCTCTTTCAATCTCTTTTCCCTCCTCCTTGCCCTCTCTACTTTCTTGTCCTCTGTATCAACTTTCCTCAGGTCCGCTCCCATTTTCTTATAGAAATCATTCCTTTTCTCTGCACCAATTCCACAACCATGGTTAAACTAATTCATTGATGATATTCTTTCAGAAAGAAAGTCATGCTCATCCTTTACCTTTATCAAGGGCTACTTCAGTCTCTGTTGCGGCAGCTACTCCTGCTAGCGGAGCAACTGAATTCCCTTGATCATCAAACACAACCCTCGTCCCATATTGTTTGTGCAGATTGATCTTCGGCAGCTTCTTCTTCTTCGCAACCTGCGTTCCTAGCCTGGAACAAAAAAGGAATTTATTCAAACAAAATAGCCATCGAGAGAGATTGGTTCTCATGAACGACTAAATAGTTAATGGAATGTGAAAACCATACATGGGAACTTCTACTTCCTTGCCGTCTTCATGTGGCTTTAGTGCAAAATCATCTTCCTCTAAATCTTCACCCAGAAGATCAGTTTTTAACTTCAGAGGTGCTTCACATACTTGATCATTCTCAGGTTCCAGAGCAATAGAACTCTCAAAGACACCTTTTTTCTTCGTTTTAAGGTTTGTGAATCGGATTTTGGGAGTCATTGGTAAACCAAGTGAAGCAGAGAAGTTTTCAATCGACAGCTTCGTCACATCAAAAATCTCTTTATCTCTTCTTTTGTGAATGGACCTCAGATATGTGATGAAGGCTCTCTGAGCAACAGCTTGAAGTTCTGGAAACTTGACTAACAAAGTAGCCAAGAGTCTTGAAACCTCCTGCAACTTTTGGTTGTTTGCCTGTTAAAAAAAAAAAAGAGATCTCTTGAGTCAAATAACCGAGCTATAATTTCTATCACCACAGTAGAGACTCAAAGAAAATTGAGGAATCGGATATACTACCTTGATGAGTTTTACAGGCACTCTAGCTTCTTGTAATCTCTCAATCATTTTTTCCTCTGAAGGTGTTAAAAAGAGGAGCGACTTTCCAGAAGTATTGAAGCGAGCTGTACGACCAACTCGGTGAATATAAGAAGCTACGTCTTCAGGACAGTCCACCTAAAGAATAAATATGATGACATCACACTTCAGCCTGATAGAATCATATAGCTCTGCAATTCTGAATATGCATTCATACCTGTATAACCCAGTCTACAGCCTTATCAAAATCAAGACCTCTAGCAAGAACATCGGTACAAAAGAGAACTGATTGTCTCTCAATGAACTGAGAGTATACTCCCATCCTTTTCTCCTGACTCATTTTTCCATGAAGGCTCTTCAAAGGTATTCCAGGCCGGAGCTTGTTGAATGCGTCATGAACAAATTTGACCTATCAAAGTATTGATTCTTGAGTCAATCTCAAGACAGGAAAGAATTGGTTGAATGAAAAAGAACAAAATAGTGATTGTTTTGTCAAGTTTAATATTATTCAAAGAGTAAGAGAGGTAAAATCATGCAACCTGTTTCTTGGTGGAGAGAAAAACAAGAATCCTGGAATTGAGATGGGTTTTGATGAAGCTCCATAACAGGTCTAATTTCTTTTCAACTGGGACTATCATCACAGTCTGCTTTAAGCTTGTTGGGGTAGCTGTAACCGACTCTTCATGTACGCTGATATACTCAGGATCTCTCAAACTGAGTCTTGCAAGATCCTTGACTTTCTTTGTTTGTGTCGCCGAGAAAAGCAATGTTTGCCTATGCTTAGGCAACTGTGATATTATGGGATCCAACTGTCCTTTGAACGCAGAATCAAGAACTCGATCGGCCTCATCTAAAATCAGAATCTTTAACAAAAGAGGAAATCTATCACGTATTTTGAATCGGTAAGACTAACAAAACATAAACGAAGAAGGGGGTGCCCATTTAGTGGTTCGACAGTATCCTTATACTGCACATAATTTGCAAATTAGCCATTCTAGTGTTGAGAAACTTGTAAAAGAAATTTATCTGCCATCTACAATCTTAAGGTGATCAATACCTTGAGATTTGAGCAGTCAAAGTTTGGGGTCTCATCCATATGCTGAAGAAGCCTACCAGGAGCACATACCAAAATATTAATCTCATTAACTCTCTCCTTCTCAACATCAAGTCCCTCACGACCACCAATCAAGAGCCCAGCACTGAAATTATGAAACTTTCCTACTTTATTCAACACACTGAAAGTTTGAGCTGCCAATTCCCTTGTTGGAGATATAATTATACATCCCACTCCATCTTCAGGACTCCATCTCTCCTTATGTAGCTTCTCCAGGACCTAAATATACGCAAGCATCCATTAACATCTATCAGAAACCAAATTCGGAAAAGAATTCTGTAGAATGGAGGAAAAAATCGAAACTCACCGGTATGACAAAAGCCAGAGTTTTACCCGACCCAGTTCTCGCCGCACCGAGAATATCCCTTCCACACAAAGCGTGAGGTAAAGCCGCTCTTTGAACATCGGTCATATCTACATATTTCGCAGCCTTCAATCCTCTTTTAGTTTTATCCGAGATAGGTAACTGATCGAACCACCTGACGCCGGCGTACCGCGAGAAAACGGTGCCGTTTTCGCCGTCTTCTACCTTTCCGATCTTCGCATTCCTGTGGAGAGCATCGAAAGAGAGTGGATTAGATCCTGAATCCGGTTTCTGCGACTCGATCCACTTGTTCAGAAGCTCGATTTCATCTACTTCGTCGAGACGCATCTGCTTGCGCATTCCCCTAGTCTTCTTAGGTCTTCCCATATTGAGAAACACGAATGTAGAACGAGAGCAAGAAAAAGCTTACGAGTTGGGGCTAGAATTTGCAGGGAAGAAGAGAACTAGGGTTTTTGTATTTTCGCTTTAACGACTAAAAAGAAAACTTGATTTTATTTTATTTTATTTTAGTAGAAAAATTGTTAAATTTAGGGCCAATGTCAATATTAAAGGCCCAATAAGAAGTCTTTAATTTTCTCTTGAACTCTTTAGTTCTCAAATCTCAACTTTGTCATCCTCTTTTGTCTTTGTTTAGAAACTGTGTGAAATTTTGAACGATGGCAATCACAAAGAAGCTGGATGATAAGATCTCACGCTTTTCTCTCTTTTCATCTGTTAAATTTCTACTGTGTGCATCATCATCGGCTTGCAAATCCATGGGCACATAAAAGAAGCTGGATAAAATTTTTATCGTAGTAGTGATTGAATTTACTGCCGTAATTGACAAAGGCTATGAATTGCATATGCGTACAAGAAATTCGAATCATCTTGTATGGGTTTGGTTCAAGGAATATATTATAACCTCTCGTCATCCAACAATTTTCTCTGTGGTTGCGTTATGAGACCAACCGATGCTCCCCACTAACCGGCCCATGTAAATTCCGGTCCCTATGGTTTTACTTTATTGTTAGCCTCAAAATTGAATCGTTTTTTTTGTTTTCGGTTTTCTTTTTCTACTATTATCCATATGCGCTTTTATATAACGGAATCACTGTGATTTCTCTGACATCGTTAAGCTAAGACATTAGTTAGATTCTGTTTTCCTATTCCCATTACAATAAGATGGAATCAGACTTAAGAAGGAATCTCGAGAAGATCATTGTCCTTGAGAAAAATGAGTCTCTCTCACATTCTCCTGCACGGCCTACGACAAATCAAACATCAAAATCATATATGTATTGTTAATTGTTAATGTTTATTACCTGAAGGAGTTCTGTCATCTTCCCTCTTCCATAACTTGGCATTGGTTTTGGCACATGTACTGGATGTATTGCCTGCAATGGCTCAATGGACAGAGCTTGCTCCTCTGACTCTGCTTCGATGGGCTGTGCTGTGTGATGGGCTTCACCTTTCTTCATCACCTGTGTAAGCAGTGTCTCAAACGGCTTGTCATTACTCGCTTGAGACCCAGTCTCTGTCTGCATAGGACCATTATGTAGATTCACAGGCTGAAGCACCACCGGAACCAAATGATCCTTAGGTATTGTTGGATGAGCTGGCTGAATTGGGACAGGAACCACTGCTCTGCTTCTTACATTGCTACCACGCTTCTCCCTGAATCTAGATTTCCGACCTCCTTCGGCTGTGACGTGATGATGCATCAGGTCGCTGTTTCTTCTAATCATTGGAACATGAGGAGCAACATCGTTATCAACCGATACAGGATCGCAGCGACCAGGTTTGAATACCACACCTCTAAGCATACCATCTGAATTACCAACCTTAACCGAAAGCAAGAAACCAGCTTCAAATGTTGCCTCAATCACACCACTAATTGGTTGTCCAACCATAGCTTCATCATCGTCCCTCCGGCTAGGCTGCTGCTGCTGGCTCCTGCTGCTAAACCCAGGAGGAGAACCAAGAGACTGCTCATTAGAACTTTGTTTCAGGTGTTTTCTCGGACGACCTCGTTTCCGTTTGGCCATTAAATCTCCTGAGATGATGTGGTTGTTCTCTAGCTCATGGCTTTCCTTCTCCATTTCGTGAAGCTTTGATAACTACAGTTATTAGGGTTTAACACTTTGGTTTTTTCTCTGAGACAGTAAAGATTTTATGCAAGTGAGAATCATTTATAACAAACACACAAAATTCATGAAGGAGAAACTAAATAAATGGAAATGCTAAACAAAATGTTACCAAACTCCAAAATTGTAAAGTTTCAATGAAATACCAAATGCCAAAACTAAACACTCTTTGAGGTTTTTTAAAAAAAATCTTGACAGAATCAGAGAAAAATCTGGGTAGTAAAGTGTTAGTCAACTTAAATTTTAAGACTTATGCAGACAAATTCAACAGTTGTTCCAATGTCTATTATCTTAACGAACATGCAAACATGTTTTAACCCTTAAATTAGGACATCTGATTACATATTATCTCAAAAGCAAACCATTAATCAATACAAAAAAATGAATTTCTCAGTAGCCCTAGAATGAAAATACATAGAACCCAAAATATAATATCTCAGATTTTATCAAATATTTCGAGTGAAGAGACAAATCTCAAAGAAATATCAACAGAAAATAAAAAGAAACGGCCCAAGCTTAAAAGGAAACACGTTGAAGAAGAAAAACAGACCTGCGATTTTTCTTCTCCCTTTCCTCAGTTTTCTTCTTGTGGCATTAACAACGAGGTTAAAAGGAAATTTGCATTAAAGAGGAAAAACATTTGAGAGGAAAATAAGGGGCTGAATTTTTAATTACAGAAAAGATTGTGGATTTGATGCAAACCCTTCTCCGAGTGTAGATAAAAATTAACAAATTAATGGTTGGTTTTTGTTTGGGCTTTTAGATAATATCTTACTAAGGTATCATTTTACTTTTATGCTTCACGTGAGAGAGACATGTATTCAAATATCTTCGATTTTTTATTTTTACTACTCAAGAGAAAGATTTTTTTTTTGGATTCAAGTGGGCAAATTCAAACCCCTCAAACAACATTTTACGAAGAAATTTAGATCTTTGATACTCATAACCGGATCCAAATATATTTATACGAAACATTTTAATGGACCTAAAATTATAAGTTTTTGGTTTATAAAATTTCAACAACCAATATACTATAAAATGTTAATATATAACTAAATAATATAAATGGCGGCAAAAGTATTTTACTATTGGTAATAATAATTTTTATTTTATAGATTTTTTTGTCGACTTAAAGAAAACAGAGATATAAAAAGAAATGTGAGATGAAATGAAACATAGGAGCAAACAACATAGAGAATTAACTAAGGGAAATTTTTCGAAAATGCCATAATAGCTCTACAATGTAACTGAAATTACCATAAGGACAAAAAATTTATGACAATGCCATAATCGAGTAGTATTCTGGTAGAGAAGGAATTACGATCGTGCCCCTACTCCAAATTACAAGCGTGCCACTATGGCAGGGGACGAAAATTTGGCGCCAAGGAAAGGTGGTCGTAGGGAGCAGACAGGAAGTGACTATTGTGGCTGTAGTAAATAATGGCATTAGTTACTGTAACCATTGATTAATAGGATGCACAAACACAATTAAATTACAAATGATTATAGCTCATTTTTCGTCTCTATAAACAACCTGAAGATGCTCATAAATAAGAGATTCTTCGAAGGCAAGATCATTAACTCTTAGAACATATAATTTTTTTTTGCTTATCTAGTCGGACTACAATAACTATGATCTCGAAATTCGTCGTAGCAACTCATAACGATGTGTGTGTGGACGAGACTGAAATCTGATGATAAAAATGCCATTGTTACAGGTTTTGTGATGCAATGGAAGAACCTGTTATGATCATTGTCGGAGAATGAGAATGCTTGGAAACTGGCTGGTGGCATTTCTGAGTGTCTAGAAACATCTATGCAAAGTGTGTGGCTTTGAGTCTGGTAGACAACTTCTTGAGTTTTAAGAAAAAAAGTGGACAGTGCATTCGGGACGAAGGCCATTGGAGAAAACTTAAGCTTGAGTTTCTGGATTGGCAGCTCAGAAAACGTCTTCACACAAGCAAAAATGCCTCCCCCCNAAAAAGCCCCCCCCCCCCCCCCCCATCAATGTGGAATCAGATGAGAGCTTAGACATGTTTAGGAGGACAAGAATGGGAAATAGTGGACTAAATTTGTTTATGTCTATACAGCCCAATAAACACTACATGTGTGTTTAAATTGACAGAGAGATCGTCTACATATAATGTTAACAACTCATATGAAGACCATGCAGAAGTTGACCGTTCATATGAAGACCATGACTTCCTCAAACAAGTGAGTCGTATCGAAGCTGTGTACAGCATGTCAACGGCTGGGGTGGACCATGTAATTGGTAGATGAAATGAAGTAGTGTTAGAATTAGGTGGACAAACTAATAAGAAACTAAAACTAGCTGCTGATGGGGGGGAGTACTGAATATGTAGACGAGGAAACACATGTTGGGTCTTCTGTGGACAACATTACTGATGACGGGTCCCCCAGTTACGACTTCAATTTAATGATAGATTTGATTGCAGCAAAATATCCAACACAGTGGGATCCCTACTCAGCCAGAGAAATGTATGAAGGAGAAAGTTCTGTTGGTGGTGGACATGTTGCTCTATTAAGGACGGTTGAGTCAGTTGCGAGGAAAAAAATGGGTGTGTAAGAAAGTGGTGGATCCCTAGATAATGAACAATTGTGTTTATTTGATGCTCAACCAGGAGAAAGTAGTGGGTATGGATGTGGAGGACAACTTTAGAGTGGACAAGGTTTGAAAGAAGGACATGATGTGGAAGGTGGACATGATAATGTTGTACTCAATGGACAGAAAGTTGACGGACATGTACCGGGTGGACTAGAACAAGTAAATTGTGGTGGTCCTAATCTTGTGGATGTAAGTGCAGACCATAATACGATGCATGTTGGAGAAACATCTGTGAAAAGGTGCTTGGTGTTTGATGGACACGAAGAGGGTTTAACGTGTGGCATGGAGGACGTTCAACTGTTATCGTTTGGTAGACAAGATATGGTTGTTTTTCTGAGGGAGAAAACATGAATTTCGGCGGAGATGAAGTTAGTGGACATACGAATGTGGACACCTCAGATGGACATGTGTTCGGTGGATAGGACAACTGTGACGTTATGTGTGGACAGGGTGGTGTCGAGAGTATACCTAATGACGAAACAACAACATTTATGTCCACCGAGAATCCTATATTTTTCATCGATCCAGAGCCTTTTAGAGGCAACGTGAAGCTGGTTAGAAGTGACAAAACAAACATGAATCTGAAAAAGGGTAACGATGCACTCTATGTTGGTTTAGTGTTCAAAAATAAAGCAGAATTGCATAACGCTATCTTTGTTTATTCTGTGAAAAGGTTGTTCAGTTTCAAAGTAAAGAGCTCAGACAAAAGTAGAGTGATTGTTGTTTGCGAGGACAAAAAATGCGATTGAAGGATATATGCCACGAAACACAACGAGTCCAAGAATATGGAAATAAGAACAACAAATCTTAAACACACATGTGATGTCGAGTCACGATCCCGGTACAGTAAGAAGGAAACCGCATAAATACTAGGTGAGCTACTAAAGTGAAAATATGCTCATGGACAAAAAGGACCTAGAGCTTGCGACCTACCTAAACTAGTGTTATCCAAGCTAAATGTCATTATCTCGTATATGAAATCTTGGAAAAAAAAATAGATTGCAATGAGAAAAGCAAGAGGGAATGATGAAGACAATTACCAGTTCATGTCCACGTATATGCCTTTGCTGAAGACAACAAATCCAGGGACAATAACGGATGTAAAGATGGTAAAGGCAACTAGTGGGAATACTTTGTTCAAGTACATGTTCTTTGCTCTTGGAGATTTAATAACAAGTTTTAAGTATCTACGAAAATTTGTTGTCATCGATGGGACGCAAACGAAAGGCAAATATCAAAGTTGCCTTGTTGCGGCCAGTGGACAAGATGGTAACTACCTGATTTTTCCATTAGCTTTTGGGGTAATTGATAGTGAGAACACATCCGGGTGGACGTGGTTTTTTACCCAATTGTCCCAGTTCATTACGGACAGTGAGGATCTCGTGTTCATATCCGATAGGCATCAGTCTATATATCACGGGTTAAGAAGCGTGTATCCACTTGCAAAACATGGGGCTTGTGTTTTCCACTTGTGTAGAAATGTTAAACATCGGTTTAAATGTGATGGGCTTGCAACCATGGTTTCAAACGCAGCAAGGGCGTACATTGTGGCTGATGTTAGATACTAGTCTGAGTAGATCCAGCTTCGCAATAGAAATTGTGCGCAATATTTAGTGGATATAGGGTTACCTCATTGGGCACTTGCATATTTCTCGGGTATGCGTTATAGCCTGATGAGTAGAAACATCTCGGAATTCCTTGAATGTTGTACTCCAGCAAGCCTTAGAATTACCTATTGCAACAATGGTGGAATCAATCCGAACAATGCTGATGAAATGGTTCTGCACAAGGAGAGCAAAATCAAGAAAGACGTCCACGAGGTGTACACCAAAAATTGAAGATATACTTATTGATCATCTAAAAGATGTTCTGGCTGTGCCGTCATTGCAACAACTGACTTGATATATCAAGTTAATGATAATAATGGTTGCGTTTTCACTGTTGATTTAGAAAAAAAGACTTGCACCTGTAGGGTCTTTGATGTGTTATTGGTGCCATGTTGTCATGCTCTAGCATGTGTTGGGATACAAAACATAGACATCTATTCTTTCGTTGGCGAGTGTTATTCTGTTAAAACCTGGGAGAAGTTGTCGACAGAGAAAATACTACCACTTGGGACAGAGCAGGACATAGATGTCCCGGTTAATGCGGAGGACGTAAATCCACCAAGGACAAGAAGAGGATCAGGAAGACCTAAAACAACTAGAATTCCTTTTTAGAGGCGAACATCCAGTATGTTTTGGTCTATCCACACTTATTTTGGATTACACAATAAACATGTAACTAACGGTTGAAAACATTTCAGTGGGTGAAGTGGAAGTGCACAAAATGTAAGATGCATGGACATAACTGCGCAAGTTGCAAAAACCTATCTAGATGAAGACTTAATATCGGGACGAGGTTGGGTTGGTTTTTGGTGTAAGAATGTATTTTGGGACTATCCATATTTGGATGGGTTAGTTTTTGTTGGGTTTGAAAAGCTATAGGTTGCTTAAATTTGTGTGGTAGAGATGTTTATAGTTTTTTCCCTAAGACGTAATATTGAAAAACCTCGTGGGCTATTATTTTGCTGTGTTGTTAATCGGAAAAATAATTTATATATGTACGGGGTATATAATGTTATTGTTTTGGGCAAGGTATTTCGTGTTATAAACAATTAACATAAATTGGTCCATCAGCTTACATTGTGTTTTTCATGGTTCACATGCTGATATTACATATTTTATGTCCATTAATCTTCTCATGTCTATGGGAACATATGAAGAGTCGTAAATAACTCGTCGTTTGTTGATGGACAATTGTTTACTATATGTTTTCCTTATATGCTGGTTATATGTTTTATGGACAATTGACATAATATTGTCCATGATAGTATGTTTATGAAATAATTTTCGTAAATTGTTCTCATAGGTTCTGGACAAGTTATTACGTTTTATCCATTGGAAGTTGTATTGTTCAGAAAAACATCGGGATAATGTTGGAAAACTCAGACTAAGGATTCCAAAATTATCCTCGCATGTCTTGTCTATTAGCCTAACTTGGTCCATCGGCTTACATTGAGTTTCTTAATTTTCGCAATCTTGATATACTATCTCTTCTATCCATTGGACTACTTGTCATTAAATAATTTTGACAATTTGTGCTGGAGTGCTTTGTATTGTATAATTTAGTATTTTATGTACATTATCATTTGTAATGTCCACTGAAAACATCTGGACAATAGTGAAAAAGTCGTCCATTATATGGTGATGTGATTTATTTGGACTCGTTGTTTACTTAAACTCTTAAACATACTGAAATTAAAACAGTTTAGTCTACATACTAGGGACATTGTTCTTAAAAGTTAGAAACAACCATTGGACAACATAAACATAGAAACTTAGTCAGTAACGCATGAACACTTAAATGAGTGGCTTGATGTATTCCTCATACAGGTCGATCGCATAACGAGTGCACATGTTGTCCACCATATCATGGGTGATTCCCGAGAAATCAATCTGTTGGGCATTGAGCTCAATGAATTTGACTGCTAATGGGCCGCAGTCTCCGGAACGTTCGTTTTGAAAAATGTGAGATAGTCTGGAATGATGGAAGGAAATTGGAACAAACATGCTTGAAGACACTGCATTTACCAACTGATTGACCACGAGTGCAAGTATCTCGTCCACCTGATCATTGGTGTACCCGCGCTGAAACGAATCAAATATCTCAATCTTACCTTGGTTCAACTCGATGAGAAGTGCAATCCAATGCTCCTTCCCCCAATTCATAGGGGAGTATACGATGTTGATCTGCAAGTACCACAGTAGTTTGGAGAAACGGCTGGGGACAAATCCTTGGACAGCGTTCTTGATAGTGTTGTTCCATTTCCAAACTGCTTCCGATTCTCGACTCATAAACCGAGCATGTTCATCACAAAACATGTGGATAAACCAGCTATTAAGTATAGCAACTCCGTTCTAGGCTAACATATCTCCGTGCATACGCTAAATGAGGCTTAACAATGCTTCAACATGCTGGAAAAGAAACAAATCATAGTAAAATGGACATGAATGAGTTTAAGAGGACTCACAGTGTATCGATCCATTTCTAAGGGGTAGTTATATCCTCAAATATAGAACGGACGACGGACTGTCCATCAACAGTGTAAGTTCTAGAAAAGGGAAAAACTTGGTGTTAGATAAATTTCATAATTTACTGAAACAAACAACTGTTGAGATTTAACCAAGTTATACTTACTTTCCCTTGTGTGCTTTCAATGTATCATTGAATTTTTTCTTCAGTCCGACATCGACTTTGTTAAATGATTCGTGGACAGGTTGTGGGAGGACAACGAACACAGGTGTGACAGACTGGCAGTATCTTTTTGGACGTCTTGTTATCCTCTTATCACGCACTTGGTCAACCACCATTGATCTTTTCCCCGACCTTTTAATATAATCAAGGGTAATATTATTTTCATCTTCATCAGCAGCAACGCATCTTGAAGGCTCAGCCTGATCTCTTGATTGCTGCCCATGGTCTTGGGAATTCTACATGGACATGTGGAAACTGGTAAGTGGTGGACAAGTTACTAATTAGAGGGCAACTTCTATATGGAATGATAAGGCTACCTTCTTCACTAAATGAAGTCCTTGTTCGTCCACCGGTCTATTACCTGTATCACTTGATTCATTCCCCCACAGACATGTATATGTGAGTTAAGATAAAATGATGTGATATTTTGTCCACGAACATACTGTCTACAATATGTTAACCATTGTAAACATGAGAATAAGTATCTTATGCATGTTTGCAGGAGATCAGTTGGGCTTACCAATTTAACGTCCTCACTTTGGTTGTCATGTTTTTTGGGAACGTTAGGCGTCGTCTACAAAAGCAGAAAATACACATTTAGCAACAAGCATTTGTCCACCGTTCATCAAAAATACACTGTTTTGGTGGATAACATTCATGATATTACCACATTCATTAAAACAAAATTATGAATGTCTTGCAGATTATTAGGTGAAACCAGCTGGTAATTTAGGACAGGGATTCTATAGCAATCGTATTCAGCACTGAAGTCTGGTTTCGAACTAGGGGTAGGGGCCCCGCTAACATCACTACTGTAATCTTCATCTGACTACTCAGATTGAAAAATTATATGTTAAGTAGACTTTTGTGAACTAACTAATTTATTGAAAAATGGCATCATAAACACCTGGTACGTAGGGATCCACGACATAGATTGTTCTTGACGGCGTGGTACAATGGACCACCAATGTTGAAATCCTAAAAGTTGCCATGATTCATTATTTAATAATACATTACTGAGAAGAGGAATATATGATGTAATAGACTAACATTGGATATGGACACCCCTGTGTCCGAGTCTTCCGTTGGATGAATTGGTTGGCTCATCATAGTTTCTTGGTGGACAACATTAACAACAATATTTCATTATGGTCCATCAAAATAACTGGATTAGATATGATAACTACCTTATCTGCTGGGATCATTTCTACATTAGAAGCTACCTCTGGAATGGGGTTGTTAATATTAGGTTGTGCAATCTCTGGGACATCTGATCTGCCAGCTACCCCTTCCACTCCGTCTCCAAGCACGTCCTGAAAAAAATTATGCTAAAAAAAATTATGTACAATTCATATACACAGTTTTTTGGTAAGCTTTGTTACCTTCTCCGTAGACAAAACAATGTCTTCGTCCCAATCTGCCATGGACACATCGTGTCTGACCTCGTGAACAGTCTGGTGACGAAAAAAATTATGAATTTCGTCCAGAATCCTCATATTACTTGTAAAATGTAGATAAAAATGAAAATTGTAATGTCCGTAGGTATATTGGTACCTCTTCGGTGGACAACACCTTGTCTTCGTCCACATCTTCCATTGACACGTCATGGACGATTTGGTCGACATCCTGTGAATAAAAAATTGTTAATTACGTCCAAGGTATGAAAATAGCAAATTAGAATGAAACTTTTAATGTTTATGAGTATTTTGTCACCTCTTTTGGGACAAGACGATTCAGGTTTGCCATAGACTCCCTCTGTCGACTCTCGTGGACAGCCTGAAACCGTAGAAGCTAAGAAAATAAATACTATATACAAATTAACTATCTAACAAGAGATACAAGTAAATTGATATTCCCTTACATTGAATGCTCCGACCAGTGATTTTCTAAGGTCTGACATTACCCCTTCTACTTCTTTGTCAATCTTGTCCTGATACATATACTTTGTCTTCATTGTAGCCTATCATATACATTAGGTATATATAAATATTATCAATGTTTTGTTACCTTCCCTGTAGACAAACCCTTCTCTTTATTGTTGTCTGTAATGGACTCCTCATGTCCACCTTCGTCTACATGCTGCTGAGAAAGACCAAAATACCAATATAGACATTACATATTCGGAAAAAATATTAAAACTATGTTCTCGTGGACAAAACAAACTCGAAATATATTTAAAATTTTGTATTCACTATGAGCCGTCATGTAGCTTTGATATATGAAAATATAATTTATGTTTTACCTTCTCCGATGGTAAAACTTTGTCTTGTTTATGTTCTGCAGTATGGACGTTGTGATCACTCTCGTCCACATACTGTTAAACAAAATTGTATAACTACTTAAGACTATAAACATGTTACATAACTGACAACAACTTCTGTACTGATCTTCCCTTACATCTAATGCTCCCACCATTGATTTTGTAAGGTCTGCAATTACATTGGCATCACCCGCATATGGCTCTTTCTCTATGTTGAAGTTGTCCCCTCCTTTGTAGTCCACGTCCTTATCTGAACTCGTCTTGTGCATTCTGTTTGAGGTTGTCTTCTCTGAGCTATTACTTATTGACTGAGAATGTGTCTTTTTCCCACGTTTATTCCTACTTCGAATCATGCTAGACTGGCGCAACTCGCTAATTATCTAGTCCATCATTTCGTTCATCATGTTCTTCTTCATGTTCTCAATGAATTTCTTCATATCCGCATCACGGGCAGCAATCATGGCTTCCATGTGCTCATATACTACATCTATGTCAACTGTACCAGCCTTTTGTCCACCGCTTTCAACGTTGTTTTTCCCTTGTCTACGGGTTTGTTTGCCTTTACCCTTGGGTTTATTTGCTTTACCCTTAAGCTTCTTCTCTACGGCCATCACTGGACACTTCTCGTTTCCACCTAGCCACATATCTTTCCTAAATTTGAAGTTCTGTCCAATAATTAAGCTTCTTCTCTACGGACATGATTCTCTTGGTGTCTTCCAGGTACGGCTTCACATTGAGTTGCATTAAGTAAAATAAAACATGATTAGATGGCAGTAGTGAGAACTCAATAATCATTCGAGTCTACAATCACTTACATCGGCGATGTTCTCCACCTCCATTATTTTGGAATTGTGAAACAGTTTTAGAGCGGATAAACTTTCAACAGCCTCGTTTTTGAATGTTTTGTGATCGTCAAGATCAGGTAGGAACCTCTCTAATGCAAGAATTGCCTTAAAGAAAACAATTGGAATACAAGAAGAAAACCATGTGTTGTTGTACGGGACTGGTTGAATTTTTCCTCGAATACCTTGACATTTTGCATTTATCACCCAACTTAACCATCCTTAGGGTCAAACTGAAGGACTCCCGACCCCATGGATAAGCCTCGAATGACTCCAAGTCCTTCACGATCTCAACAATAAGAGAAGAAGCACGCACATGATGTTTGCTGCATATAAGAATTCCTTCGACAATGACAATTAAAGCTAGCCTTCTCCAACGCCAAGATGACATTCGGTCCCAGTGTAGCAGAAGATAATCACTCTTCAGCATGTCCACAAGCTCTTTAATCGTGATGTCCTCGTACACTCCTGGAAACATAACACTCTAGTAAGGTTTTCTAGGGTCAACCGAGTTTTACAATCTACTAATCTCTTGGGGGTCAGGATATTTGCCACACGGTAGACCAGTCACAATCCCGAATTCACGAAGTGAAAACCTAAAAAGATGTCCACCAAACACAAACCACATTTCGTGTCTCTTGATTGTGATTAGAGATCTACATAGCATATGGTGGACCAGTTTTCCCGAGAGGGACGACTTCTGTACTGGTAATTCTAGTAAAGGTCTGAAGCATGAAGCTTTTAGATAGTTCAGGTCGGGGTACCTTTTAGGGCGTCTACCACATCTAGAAGATACTCCGGCTTCGAATAGAAGTTTATCTGACCATAGGAGGATATCGATTTGTTGCATAAATCATGGGTGGGAGTTTCGTAGGGTCGAACACGAATCCTCTTTTCCTCTCTCGTGGACAGCTTGTTTGTCCACCGATGCATGTGGATTCCGATTTTGATTTCTTTGAGATTTCCTAACGCTTGTTGATGCAGACATTGTCGGTGAAATGAGAAGAAATACAGAAAAAAAACAAAAATCACAGTGAAATCGAGTAGAAGAAATGTGAAGAAGAGAGAAGAAATTTGGAAGAGAAAAGTTGTGTTAGCGAAGTGGAGAGGAGAGATGAGAGAAATTGGGAAGAGTGAGTGACTTGACAAGGGCGGTTACTGTTCAAAATCTATAAAAAAAAAAAATTAATTGCTAACAGGAAACTGAAAAGCTGGCTCGGTTGCAGAAGGACATAAACATCTTTTGTTTTCCCTTATTATAGTATTGTCCGAAATTTATAGACATAATGGTATGGGTGGTAATTAGAAACTTATAATACTCTGGATAATTTTCTCATTAATTAAGGTGATATCGCCAAAGCTTCCGAAGCCAATTTATTTTATAGATTTGAAAATGTAAGTTTTTCTATATTATTTTTATTATATATATACAAAATTTTATACGATAAAAATTAAAAATTAATATTTCTATTTTATATGGACCACAAAAACTTCAGCTCCGGTTCTGTTGATACGACCCTCCGATCTTGTCGATACTACCCTCTACTAACTAGAGAATGTCGGCTCTAAGCAAGAACGTTCAGTTTTAAAGGAAAATAAGACTCTAAACCATTTTTACTTGGAAGAAGAAATTTAGTTAATAACAAATCGGGAACTATACAGTCAAATCAGGATATGAGCTTGCTATGAGATTTGCTAATAGGGATACGTTTAATGAAGTTCAATTACCGTTGACTAATGCCTTTTGGTGACAGTCTTTCTCAGGAGCGTGAGCGATCACATATCAACTACACCGACATAAACTTTGAGTATATGCAATTTACGCTAGATGTGGAATTGAAAGGGAGTCTATTAATCATGTTTTGTTCACATGTTCACCAGCTCTTTAATGTTGAGCCCTCTCATTTATTCCTACATCATATGGTGGATTTCCCTTGATGAAAATATTAATTATTTGTGTTCTTCTTGTAATCATATTTCGGAAAACTGAGAGGATTTGTTAGTTATCCTTGGATTCTATGGTACATTTGGAAAACAAGAAATGATGTGGGTTTTGATTCTCGATTCTGGACCCCACAAATTTGTTAGATCTAGCTACGAAGGTGCAGAGTGGAGAGCTGCGACCACTAAAAGAAATGTATCCGATTTTGGTACAGCAATGACAGTCCCTTCGGATCTTCTAATTTTGACGTAAGGACAAGTTGTTTGCTATGTTGATAGATCATAAAAATTAGAAAACACGATAAGTGATAGGGGTCTCGGCTCTCTATGTCAATTTTTAAGGCTGGTGTTGGCAATGAAATGTTCTTTTTGATAAAGAGCAATAATGTTCAATCTTTATTATAGTCTACGAAATTACATAACTTGATTCAACATCCGACATATTGACTAGCTTTTCTTCAAAACTAAATACCTTTGCAGTTTTGAGATCATATTTTTTGTTTCTGGCTGTTTCAACAACTTAAGATAATGAATACTGAAGCGGATCATCTGGCTAAGAGTAGGAGGCGAAACATAATTTTGGTTTACGTTGTTAAGGAGTATCCCTTGTGATTTGTAAAGCATACTGAGATTCTGTTGTAATGTTCTTTTATTTCTTTGACAAAAAAAAAAGAACTTAGACACCGAAAACACATTTATGATCTACAACAAACAGTCAAGTACACTATTACTGAGTTTTTCTACACAAGACTAAAGAGCAACATGCTTTAAAGAGATCTTAGAAACAAGGCTCAATACTTTTGTTTGAAGCTGTTTGTAAGATGAAGACCGCACTAAAGATTCAAATTTTATACGGAGGTATTTATCTAACTGTGTTGCGGGAGGAGTGTTTGATATGTGGGAGTGAAAGCTAAGACAATAAATTTTATGATGTACGAAAACGAAGAGATGGGGAAATGGAACAACTGATACCATTGCCATAGTCATCACATAAACATAAACCAACATCAACAATACCGAATCTTTATGGATACAAGAAACGGCTTATTATTAGCATATATAAAAACGATCGAATTCGAGGTCGATTTAAAAACCGTGGATCTTGATTTGATCCTTCTTAGCAATCCCAGTTTGGACCAAGAACTGAGATACTTTCTTCCGCTGATCACCCTGAAGCTGAATGATTTTGCCTAATTCTTTGTCTTGCACAACGTTGCCGTTGCAGCAGAAGTCTTTCTTCAAATCCTTAAGAATCCTCTCGTAGCTATACTCTTTCTTCAAACCTTGAACAGTCGTTAAGCTCTTTTTCCCATTCCTCTGCTGGATTCGTACGTGGATGTACTCTTTGGTCCCTGGTGCATCTGAATCTTTGGCTTCTGCGAAAGGGTCGTATGCTGATGGAATCTGGATGTCTAGCTCAACCATGTAAACCTTTTGATTACTTTGGAGTCTTCTCTCTGCAAACCAAAACGAAAACGAAAACGAAATATTAGACTCCAGTAAACAATAACAAGAAATTTTCATTATTGAGGAAGCAAAATCTGAATTTCAACCCAGAACACAACATCAATAGAATTACAAGTACATAGTAATACGATACCCTATTTGATCAATCTCTGGATCATACATCTATCAGAATTCGAGTGGAAGGAAGAATAATAGAGGAGGTAAAACTATACAAAGCCGATTCAAAAAGAAAGACAGGCAAAATCTTCAAAAACACTAATCAAATGTAAACCCATGAACAAACAAAGAGACTCCGATACATCTCTTAAAGGAAATGGGAAAATATGAGAAGAAGACGAAATAGTACCAGAAAGCTATGGGAAGAAGATGATCGGAATATCACTTGATGAAAAAGAAAGCAGAGGAAGGGTGTGTACTTATAGCCAGGGACATCTTTTATGGCGGTTGAATCGTAGCCGCATATCTGATATTCATTTCGGACACGTGTATGGACAAGTACAATATATCGACCAAGTTGGGAGGTTCACGTTTAGAATAATTATTGTATTGTCTCGCGTAAACCGAACGCGCAACTGTGGGTCCCATTAAATAGCATCCGGCGAAACTAGAAAGAAATATAAATACGTAAAACGGTGGTGGTGTAATAGGTCAACAAGTTGATTGCTAGAAGAATCGGGGAAAACCGGAAAAGTGACAATATATTCATTTTTAATCTCTTTTATTACGTTAGGTCATGTTTGTTGGTTTTTAGATTTTGGTTTTTGGTTTTTGATTTTAGATTTTGGTTTTTAGTTTTTGGTTTTTACTTTTTAATTTTTTTTAGATTCTAGATTTTATAAAAACTTGAATGGTAGTTTTTGTTTTTATCAAAAAAATATATATATATATATATATATTGGGTTTTAAATTCTTTTTTCTTACTGCAAAAAATGTTTATACATATAATTTATACAAGATATATATTATTTCTCAACTAAACATTTTTTCAACCTCTAAAAAATAAAATTTTATGAATAAAAAATACATATAAAAGTTAAATTATGTTTCTGAATTATTATTTTATATATATATATATATATATATATATATATTTTGATATAT
>OVAV01000217.1:0-21745 GCA_900406375.1 Iberis amara | reverse complement strand
CATGGTTCTTCATCTCAGGAACCATCGGTTTATTTGGGTGGGAACGGATTTGACCAAAATCAGATTTTTTTGATTCTTCGGTTCCGGTTTTTTTTGCCCGTATACAAGTTGTGTGTAAAGCCTCCAAGGTTCTCTTTTGTTAGATGGATTTGAACTAATTTAATTAATTAAAAAAGCAGGTCCCTCTAGAAGGATTTAGTGCTCTTCAAGGAATTTCAGGTGCACAAAAGTTCCAGATCCATAAGGCATATGGAAGCGCTAATCACTTGCCATCTGCACATACCTGGTAAAGTCTCAGACCAATCCACTTTGGTTTCATAATAATGATATGAGAAACATAAACTTGATAATTCAAAATTTGTTGCAGTTTCAACCAGTTAGATCTTCCAGAGTACCCCTCTAAGGAACATCTGCAGGAGAGGCTACTACTTGCGATCCATGAAGCTAGTGAAGGATTTGGGTTTGGTTAAAACGAGAGGTTCTAAGTTGTTTTTCTTTCGTATTTTGCTATTTTACATACATTATATATGACCTTTTGGGTAATGGACATTGTGAATGAATAGTATTTCTTCTTTTTTTGTTCACAACTTGTTCATTTCGTGATTACAAAGGATAGAGCATCATCAGACATATCGTGATGTGCATAAAAGATAGACATAGCCAAAACAAAAGGATAAAGGCAATAAAAGCCATTATAAACCAAATAAATTGGTTTTTGATAACCAGTCAAAAGAAGATAAGAGACAATAAACATGATCAATCCGAAGGATGAAACCAAATTCTTGACTCCTTTGACAATAGTCACTTTAAGATGTGACTTTTGAAGATGATTCACAATCGTTGCTTTCAGATTTTCTACCTTGAAAGGTCTAGATAACTTGAGATCTTGACTTGATTCCTTGATAGCTTTGAAGCTTTGAATCATTCTATCAACTTTGAAGGGTTGAAATAGATTACGAACAAAGGGCAATATGTTTGAAACAACCTTCCTGAAATCCCTCAACATAACAAATTTACATGTCTTAAACTGTCCATGGAAGTAATATCCTTGGATACAAAGTTCTTCGAACAAAAGCCATTTGAGGAGAGAGGAGGTTTGGCCAATACCGGTGGGTAGGTGTGAAGTAAACTTCCTAAAATCCAAAGTCACAAACTGCTTATTTACCCAAATAACTGAACATGACGAAACCGCATCATATGCTAGTCGGGCATAAGCTGTTGGAAGAAGGAGGAAGCAAACTGAAATAAGATCCAGATTTATGAGAAAATGTAACACTTCATGAGCTTTAGCTTTTCCATACATCTTGACATACTCAAAGGGATGAAGTGGAGATAGAAAGCTCCTGAAATCCCTAATTACATGTTGTTTAATTATTTTGTTTCTTTGAGCATTAACAAATGAATTAGGGAGGTAACTTTTTCTGTCGCACTCCACCGTAGAACAAAGCCCGAGTCCTGTATCTTGAAAAACAAGTAAAGAGATTCCCATTTCAGAGTACACAGTCTCAAGATCGGTTACTGTCAACTGTGACTTCAAGATACATAAGCTTAATTCTTCTATTAGTGAGCTCACCAGAAGAGAGTTACAGTGGCGAGTATGGAGGTTTGGAGATCGAGATTCGACTATAAGCATCTCGTTCTTACAATAAGATCTGAGATTTACCTGGTGAATAATCATCGACCGGAGCAAGGAGTGGCCACGCCGACCCAAAGCACCACATACAAGGATAATGGCGCGGTTAGTGAACGGTGGTGGGACTTGCAGAGGGTTAGGAGATGCGGCGGCGAAGAGGAGCTCCAAAAGCAGCCTCAACAATAGAGGAGGCGGAGCAATTACGAGAGGCAAGAGGAGGAGGCCACGAAAGCAGTTACGGCGGCCAGATCTCGCGACAAAACGCCGGAGACTTGAGAGAAGTACGCAGAACAAACGGAAAAGAGAAACTAACACCTGAGAAGAAAAAGCAACCGAGCAGAGGAGAAGAGGAGACGACGCCGACAGAAAACGCCGCCGCCGGCGTCGAAGAGCAGCATCGAGAGTCTTGGGTCTTGAGCTTGAGAGAGTCTTTGACGTCTAGACCTAATTTTATCGTTATGATTGAATGAATAGTATTTCTTCACATCGATCTTTTATGAGC
Organism: Iberis amara; assembly: GCA_900406375.1. Classification (NCBI taxonomy): domain Eukaryota; kingdom Viridiplantae; phylum Streptophyta; class Magnoliopsida; order Brassicales; family Brassicaceae; genus Iberis; species Iberis amara. Next base: position 19,610 of record OVAV01000217.1, on the reverse strand, counting down.
TAAAATAACAGTTCTCCAACTATTCTGCCAGATTTTTTTTAACTCTTAAATTGTAACTCAAACGCCATTTGACTCCTTTCGAATGAGTATGCTTTCATCTCATATACATCAAAAAGTTTGAGAATTTAATTTGGCGGAGATTGAAAATTGGAGTCTTTGAATATATGAATATTTTTATATTATTTTAGGAGAAAATTCATCAAAATGTTTCAATATTATATTGATATGAAAAATTTGATTTTTTAAATCGCATAACTAGACTAACCCAATATTTTGTGTAAAAAGTTTAAAAAGATTGAGATTTTGAAACAATTACATGTTTGCCTTTTTTAATTATTTTTACACTAAAAGATCCGAACTCATAAAAAATGAACCATTTCACAAAAAAATCCAATTTCACGAAACCGTTTTCGACCCTCTCTCGCGCCTTTCTCGTCGTCGCCGTTGTTCGTCTTTGCCGTTTGTTTCGTAGTCGTTGGATTCGTTGTCGCCGTTGTTCGTTTTTGCCGTTGTTCGTTTTCTCCGTTGTTCGTCGTCGCTGTTGTTCGTCTCTATTGTTCGCCCTCACCGTTTCATAGTCGCTTCGTGTCGCCGTGCCGTAGGTTTGCTTAGTCTCGCCGTTACTTCGCCCTATTTACTTGAAAGATTGCGAATGTGAGAAATGTGGTAGTTGTTCTTTGCCTTTTTGGTATTGTTGAATGTACCTTGCATAATTTTTTACATTATCGCAGATTTATTTTTCCTTTGGAGTTTTGTTTTGTTACGTCGCATATTAGTTTTCTCATTGGAGTTTTGTTTTAAATTGTAGATTAGTTTATGCTCATTGGAGTTCTTTTTTTGCTACGTCGCATATTTTATTTCCCATTGCAGATTTATTTTGGTTTGTGGCTGATTTGTTTTTCTTCTGCAGTTTTTATACTCCCTCCGTTCTATTATATAAGATGTTTTAGAGAATTATTTACGTTCCAAAATATAAGATGTTTTCGTATTTATATGCAGATTTTAAAGCTATTAAATAGTCCACATCCAATAATAAAATGTTAGCTTTTTATTGATTGACCAACTGTTTTTAATGTATAATATATAAAATATTTAAATGAAAAAACATAAGTTCTTAATATGCGCCATTTTAACCAAAACATCTTATATTATGGAACAGAGGGAGTACCTTTCATTGCAGTTTTGTTTGTTTAGTCGCATATTTATATTTTCTTTGCAGATTTGTATGCCATTTTCCCATTGCAATTTTCTTTTGGTTTCTCGCTGATTTGTTTTTCTTCTGCAAGTTTTTTTACCTCCTAGTGTAGTATTGTTTGTTTTGTCGCAGATTTGTATTTTCGCTGTAGATTTTTATGTAGATCTAGCTTTCCTTGCTTTATATAGGAATGACTGGATATCCACCTTAGCGGTATCTAGTATTGCGAAATTCAAAAGAGAAGCATCAATCACGCTTCGTTTTGCAAAAGGCTTCATGAAAACAAAGCTAAAATTGGAGAAGATGCTTGGCAAGCCTTGAAGGAAACTTCATTTGGGGTTTTTCTGAAATTGACAGATATGTTTAGTTATATACTCGCATCTTCCATAGTCTGTTACTTTCTCTGCCATCAGTTATAAGTCAAGAATAGACATGAGATATGATCTACAATTAACAGTCGTCCACTAAGGTTTTCTCTGAACGTGTTTGCGGAGATAACGAGACTTAATTGTGAGCCATATGACCCATCAGACAAATTTGATGTTGATCGTTATAGGTTTTGGGAGAAAATGAGAAAATTAGAGGGGGAAGCTTCAACTTTAGACGAGCTAGATAGGATCATATAACGTGTCAAACCCGAGGAATAAGATATTGGGGAACGGATCATGTTGGCTAGGTTATGCTGCATACATGTTTTCATTTGTGGGATTCATTCGTGTTCAAGAATTCCATTAAGGCTTGCGAAGAGAGTAGTTGATAATTTTGACAAGTATCTGTTGGGGTCAAAAATGGTTAAGACACGGTATAAGTTCCAAATTAATCGCATAAAAGGTAACGGTTAGCTTGAACACCGAAGTTATCCTATACATACGATTATTTCCTACGATTCGCTAAAGAATCGTAAAATCCTTTCATTTAAGATTTAATCGTATAAAACGATAAGGATTAGCCTAAACACCAAGGATTATCTCATCTATGCGATTAAATTTATCATTCTCCGGAAAGGTCGTAAAGACACATTCCTTTTTATCAATCGTATAAAACGATAACAACCGTATCGTATCATCGTACTAAAGACCGGTTTTCCGATAGGAATCGTAAAAATTGTCTAAACCGCAAAACGGCCCAAAGAGGCGTAAAACGTGATAACATGCCTACTTACGATTTCAGACAAGAATTCGGCTCGAGTACAATGACGGTCAACTTGTTCTGAAAGATGTAAAGAAATGGAAAACATCTAAAAAGGAATATTTTCGCAGAAGAATAAAGTCGAAAAAGAAGACTTCCAAGGAAGAATCGGAGGCGGAAATGGAAAACGGGCTGGTCTTGGGAGCCTATATTAGAGAGATGAGGAGGAAGAGCACATAGACGTTTTATTCTCTGCAACTAAACACTCAGGGCTTTAAGTTATTTTTCCGTTTTTGTTAGCGAGCTGCGACTCAGTTAGGTTTATCACTCTCCGTTGTTAGATCTAAGATACTCGCCAACAGCTCTTGCGGCCGAGGCTATCATCTGATTATAACACGCTTATACACAGATTCAGAATAAGAAACCCTTTCGCTCTTTTCTTACTTATTTGTATTCAACTTCGTATTGTTATTTTTATTGTCGTGTTTTGATCTCGTATACGTTTGGCTCACAGAAATCTGGGACCTCTGGGAAAGTTAAGATTTCTTGACTTCTAAACAAACAGAAATCAACGGTGTGAATTTCGGTTCCCACAGTTTGGCGCTACAAGGAGGGGGGGGTACAGATCAATCTTACTCACAGTCGCAAAACAACAAGATCGGACATGGCTATCGAAACTCAAAACGACCAACCAACTTGTGACGGTATCCCATCGAACTACAACGTTGATAGCACTCCGCCGACGAACGTTATCGCAGTCAACGCTAGCGCAAACACTGTGGCGTTTAAGGAGATTAAGAAGATGTTCTCGACTCTAAAAAAAGTCGGAAGAACAAGATAAGCTAACAGGTTCTCTCGCAGAGACCTTAACCGCGAGAACTAGAACCATCTTTCCACGCGGAACTACCAAACTCCGCGGAAGAAGACTTGATTTCGCGACCCCATTCGACAGGGCGCAAAACGCGCGGAAGGAACCATCGGAACAAAATCCCGACGAAATTACTCCTGATGCAACACTGAAAAATAAGGATTTCCCTCCGCCTTTTGATGGGGAAACGGAAGAGAACAAAGCTGAGCTAGTTGACCTGGAATTCAACGAACAGTCCGGTCCTTCGGACGAAGACGCGGATGTACACCCAAGGAAGAAAAAGAACCGCTCATTCCGAAAAAGTCCTCGGCTCGACAAACCCATGACAGAAGAAGAAGAAAACATCTTCTGGGTAGACCAAGAGAAGTTGGCCGAGGAACAAGCTCAGGTCATCCGTGATAAACGCCGACAAGCTCCGAAACCCACTAGCGATGATCTCGATGAAATTTGCAATCTCCGCGACTACATCACAAAAAACGCTACAGAAGTCTAGACAGTAAAATCGAAAATTTATCACGCTACCAGTGCAGCACCGGAGATCGCTGACTCCTCGAGGAAGTTTGGAAAACCCTATTTACGACCCGTATAACTAAGGCGCGAATCTCTGATCTTGGGAAAATAAAAATCCCCATGTACGACGGAACCACCGATCCAAAAGCTCACATGCAAACCTTTCAGATCGCGATGGCGAGATCCAAACTCAAGGAGGGCGAAAAAGATGAAGGTTTCTGCCTCCTTTTCGTCAAACATCTCAGGGGAGCGGCTCTCGAATGGTTCTCTCTATTAAAACGCAACTCCATCGGAAACTTCCAACAACTCTCTTTGGAATTCCTCAATCAGTACTCAATGTTTATGGATAGGAAAACTTCCGACGTTGATCTATGGGGCTTTTCCCAAAGGAAAAATGAATCTCTCTGAGATTTCATGAAACGATTCAAGATCGTGATGTCGAGAGTCAGCGAAATCAGCGATAAGGTAGCCGTGGACGTGCTCCGGAAAACCCTCTAGCATAAGTCAAAATTCAAAGAGTGGATAGCCCTCGAAAAGCCGCATAGGATTCAGGATGCTCTACATAAGGCTACGGATTTCATCATCATCGAAGAAGAGATCAAAGTTCTGTCGCATAAGAATAAGCCGACAAAGGCGTCCGTGAAATACGCTCCCTCGGAGAAGAAGTCGAAAAAGAAAAACCCTCGTAACGACAAGTACGTCCATCACAAAGGAGAAGACCTTTAAGGAACACATAACTATGCCATAAACCAGTCGTCTGAGCAAGGAAGGACATCGGGTAACACCTGGACTCGGAACGTCTCTTACGACGAAAACACCTTCTGCGAGTTCCACCAAACGAAGGGTCACTCCACGGCGAATTGAAAAAAGTTCTCGGAGACAGGCAAACGGCAAAAATGCTTGCAGAGGAAATGTCAGAAGTGTCCGGCATAAAAGATCTCATCAGAGAAACCGATCGACCGCCTAGGTCTGATCAAGCACTACCAAGCGGCAACGCACCTCAGGGTACTCGAACAGAAGGAAAACGCGGAAGAGGATCAGAGGACAAAGGTAGAGACGTCAACCGTCGCTTGGTAAACATGATTATCGAAGGATTGCAATACTGTCAGGATCGCGTCTCCTCGACATACCACACAACGATCCCCTCATAATCGATCTCGTCATAAGAGACCACGAAGTCACGAGGAGCTCATCGACACAAGGAGTACTGTAAACGTAATCTTCCGTGATACGCTAAACAGGATGGGCATCAATTTTTTCGAAGTCACGCCCACGCCAAAACCGCTCACTGGCTTCTCTGGCACGACAACCATGACTCTCAGATCAATTCAACTCCCGGTCGTAGCCAAAGAGATCACGAAAAATCATCGATTTCGCGGTAGTCTACCATCTCGCCATATACAACGTGATCGCGATACTTCCTAGCAGAGCATAATCTAAGACGGGTCGCAACGACACCCACGATCGGACCCAAACGAGCAAAAAAAAACTCAACCGTTGACTGAAAACGATTCGGAAAAAGCAAAAAACGCTCGGAAAAATACGAACCTGATTTGTCAATTCGAGAAAGGCCTCAACCTAAGAAAGGTAATCAAACCTCCAAGCCCAACATCTCAGACCGCAACCAACGCCAGAAAGAGTCGTCAACTCAACTATAGCCACCACAGCTAAAACGAATGACGCAGAGCCACCAAGCGAGTAAATCACTCGCGACAGCAAACTGAACTACAAAACGGCTTGATTCCTGGAAAGGGTATGTAGGCAACTTTTTTCAAGAAGAGTACAACTGTCCCCTTCTCGAAAAAGGGGGGGGGGGGGTGGGTACGTTTACGTATACTCGTATATTTCCATATGTCAAAATATCCGTATTCATGTACTCGATATTTTCGAAAGCTTTCGGCAATAAGAAAAGCGTGTTTCTACTTCGAAATTTTCGCTATCTTCTTACGTCACAAACATATCCGACTCCGCTTAAAAACGCCCAAATAACAACAAAAATTATTGTATAACCAAGAAACCGGAATCATACAAAAACCTTTCTTAACAAACTTCGACTTAAAACATTTTCCTTGTTGATAAGGACAAGCATGCCCTTTTGTGAATCACAGGAAGATCTCTCGAACACACTCTAAGCATAAAACCACCAAGTGGAAAAAGAACTTTCGGAAAAAGCGAGACGTCGCGAACTTCCAAAAATAATTTCCAAACTCGTACAACCACAAAAACGAGCGACCACCCACTCCCATATCGAATCCGTCGATTGGCCCCGACAGACAAACTAGTCACTTAATTTTTCATAAGATCGGCACACATCCGACACAAGGATAACAACATTATAAAAACAAAAATTTTGGTCAGCGCTTCCGAACGACTTAGAAATTATTTTTGGAGATATGCTCGGTTCCCGATCGAAGCGAGTCATATAAGCTGATAACATATCACAGACTCCAATATTGAAACGAAACCAGGTTAAAATCATAAGCGATATATGAAAGCTGGAATAGTCGCCGCACACCGTAAAACCGAGAGTAAATCTAGGTCTTGCCCTAAACCCAGCACACTGATCTCTAACATCTCTAGACATAGTATCTAACCGATGCGAGATCCCTAAATTTTTCTCACCGCTTACATCCGCAAGTCCATCAAACCCGAAAATTAGATTCTTCGAAAAAACTCGCACCCGAAACGGAAAAGCGGACGTAGCGATAATAAGAGAATTAGATACGAAGTGCCTACTTGTAATCTTGTCTCGATAACTAACCATATATTCACATGACATAATTTACAAAAGTCGCAAGGAAACAGGGATTCAGAGCTACCGATAGCCAATCCCACTAAGCTAAAAACGGTCACACTTGGCCAAAATGATAAACAAAACACGGAATATACTCCCTATATACACAAAGGCCCGCTTCTCATGAGTCGCACTGTTAATAACCTGAGATCGAGAAGTTGTCACCAAGCAGGTTCAGATCCTGGTCCACCGCATCTTTGTCAAACATGCCGCAGTCCCGACTTCCTCCAAATCATGAGAAACGGGAATCGGAGCCCAACACTCCCGAACCTCTGCTTCGATCGGAGGGATCGAAGACTCCGCGTTTACACATTTCTACATATGCCTAGACATCTTGTCCATCTCAATGTTATACGAGTAATAAGTACGCTGAGTGCACCACAAGGCACCCACGGAACTGCAACATTCGCAGTACTCCCCGAAGGTTGAATGCGCATGCTTCAACTGATCAAAACCAACTCCAAATCAAGCCGAACGGTTCACCACGATCGCATCGACCTCACGCTTATCGCGCCTAATTGCACGACTAATATGAGAGTTTGCTTCAGCGCCAACTCTTTCTCGTGCAGGGAGACCGCTTCATATCTTTCTTCAAGAAGAAGTTTAATTCCTCAAGCCTCTCGGCCCTGAATCGGGCCAATCGCGCTTCCAGGTCGCTCGCCCTGAGAGCCTCATCCATCGCATTGAAACCCTGTCGAAATACTTCTAGAAAATTAGCAAAAGAAAATCGTACGAAAAAACTAAATCATATGAGAAAGACTTGAACCCCATGCACAAGCGTGAAGCCTCAGCATATTGCTTGAACCTCACGAACCCCGCTTCGGCAACAGGTTGGGTCGGCGCGACGTTCGGAGGGTCAAAAAAAGAATCTCCAAAAGACGGCAGTGAAACCCGACTCAAGCCGTCGAGATCGTTAAAGCACACCCCAAAAGGCGATCCTCCCCCAACATGGGCCGAACTACCTCTGTTAAAGGTAGCATGCCCATTTACCGGAGATCCTTCCCTTTCCCTCTCGGGAGACATCTCGTACAGAGTGAAATTTTACATCGCTGGATCGGCTTCCTTTTCTGCGACGGTCTGGGGGCAAGCTCGGGCATTGTGATAGTTCAACGCGTTACGAACTAACTGCGAAGAGAAGTGACCCCAGTGGAATGAGCTGCCTCAAAAATTATCTGTAACAGCGAATAAATCTTTCGGATAAGGAGGAAGGGGATCAAAAACTGCGCAACAAAAATAAATAAAAAACATATACGTTAAACATTGGCAAACTAAAAACAGTTAAGATATTCGACTGCAGTACCCTACGAACCCCATCTCCGCCTGAAATGGGGAATGTACTCCTCTTCTACAGAGGATCTATCTATACGAACGAAAAAATAACGTCTACTCCAGCCATGGAAGTTGGACATGAACGATCGTATCACTAACATATGGCTCCACGGGACCGGGTAATAGTGGAGTGATTTGCCCGCCCTCCTCTGGTGGAGGAATTCTGTCAGATAATCGGCATCTAGGTCCATCCCGCGTTCGTAACTCAGAACCAAGATGCCGATGAGATGCTGAAGACCACGAGGCAAAATTTGACCGATCGATAAACCATACCGATCTAAAAATTCGACTATAACCCCCGGGATAGGAAACCATAGTCGGCAGTGTAACAAATGCGCCTCGTAGCACGTAAACCACCCATGAGGCGGAGAGATAGCATCCTCCCCTTGCACATGTATCCAGAACGACACGTCATCCTGGACTATGCAGAATCCTCGGATAGTAGTTAGAAAGGACACCATGCAATCACTCGGATTGTTGATGTCCTTAGCAAACTTGGGCCTCGACGGACACCACGACTCAGAAGGTGGATCCACCATGCTATATGTGGCACTCTAGTACGCTTTCACCTCCTCCGAGTCGATCGAATGTTTTAAAAACTCAACCTTCAGAACAACACCGCCATTCGGAACCCGCAGACTTTCGGGTGCAAAGATAGATGACAAAGCAGTTGCGGAAACTCCCATTTAGGAATTCATAACAAAATTAAGAATACAACAAAGGATTGAGAGAATAAAAGATTTTTTACCTTTTAGAATTTCCTAGGAAAGTGAATAAGGAAATTTTTACCATTCATCTTTGGATTTTTTGAGCCATCAATTCCGCCTAACTTACCTAACCTATACCTCACAAAAACATCTAGACGATTCTTGCGAGCTGGGGGTCTAACTGTTGGGGTCAAAAACTGTCACGACAAAATCGATGTCTTAAAACTATCATTAAAACGTTAATCGCTCAATTCAGAAAACCTAACCACATAACCATCGTATCACGATCAACAGAATAAACAAACCGAGTCGTGAAGTATGAAAGATCTCGGCAAATATGTTTCGGAACCAATTGGACGGACACTTTGGTTTCAAATCATGTCGTTTACGGACAAAACATTTACGATACACATTTACTTACGTATGTTTGACATATTTTTGATACATGTTTTCGCCAATTGGCGAGCTGAACGACATACGATTCGTATCGTCTCAGACATAAGTATTTGGTGCGGAGAAGTGAACATGTATTCAACGTCTATGCCCTCTCTCTTCATCTCTCTTATATAGGCTTAAAGATTGGTCCATCTTCCTTTTCCATCTTCCGTTCTTCCGCAAAAATCTTCATTTTCCAGTTTATTCTTCTGCGGAAATCTTCTTTTTTCGTATTTCTTCCATTACTTCACGGCGTGCAAGAAAAGTCTCAACCGTCATTATGCTTGGGCCAAATTCTCGTCAAGATTCTTAAGTTGGCCGTTATCGTGTTTTAGGCCTCATTGGGCCATTTTACGGTTTAGGCAATTTTTAAGATTCTCATCGGAGAACCGGCTCTTCGTACGATGATATGATAGAAACCTTGCGAAGCGATAGTATCGATCGTATACGTCCTTATGTTCGTTCTAAAGGTATATGATTTCAATCGTATAGTTAAGATAATATCGGTGTTTCAGCTAACCATTATTGTTTTATACGATTAATTTCGTACAAGAAGATTTCACGATTCTTTCGCAAGTCGTAGAAGATAATCGTATAGATAAGGTAACTTCGATATTTTAGATAACCGAAATCGTTTATATGATTTATTCGGGACGTATACGATAAGATCAAGTTTTACGGTTTTTATGGCAGAACTATTACGGAAAATTGGAATGATACGAAACGAGAGATGAATGGTTCGAGACGAAGTCAGCTCGCCAGTTGGTAAACTGAAAGTGCTCAGTTCAGCTCGGCTGATGCGAACTGGATTTTTCCGATTCAGCTCGCCAACTGGTGAGCTGAAAATGCTCAGTTCATTTCGCCAGTTGGCGAGCTGAATTTGTCCGATTCAGCTTGCCAACATGCGAGCTGAACGTATGCCAAAAATGTATGCTAACGTGTATCGTAAACGTGTTATCTGTGGACGACCTTCGGAACTCAAGTGTTTGTCCGAAGATTGCGATTTTCTTTTTGTTGTTCCAGAACATATTTGTCGAGGTCTTTTGTATTTCTCAGAATATGGTTGCGATTATACCAGCTTTGTCCCCAACGTTGGACGTAAGCTAATTATCTTACCTCGTTAAAACCTTATTGATAGGAAAATCCGGTGGGAAAAACCATTCTAAACTAAGGCCAACTAGCTAGCTGAATGTACGAGATTCAGCTAGCGAACTGGCGAGTTGAATGTACGAGATCTTCTCGGAAGTACCGCGGCTTATTTCATTGATCGAATGATACGACTAGTGCGGTTTGATGTTCGGATTGTGTAATTAACATTCCGATGATAATTTTTAGACATTGATTTCGTTGTGACTGTTTTTGACCCCAACAACAACCATGACTCTCGGATCCAAAGAGATCACGAAAATCATCAATTTCGCGGTAGTCGACCATCCTGCCATCTACAACGTGATCATGGGAACGCCTTGGATAAATTCCATGAAGGTAGTCCTATCGACTTACCACATGGGCATCAAATTCCCGACCCCCTACAGAATATCCACAATCCGAGGATGTCAAAAACAGGCGCGACTATGCTGCTAGCCGAGCATAAACTCAGATGGGTCGCAACGACACCCACGGCCGTATCAACGACGCGAGTGAAGACAACTCAGCCGTCGACCAAAAACACTTTGGGAAAAATTGAAAACGCTTCAGAAAAAGACGATCACGTCTCCGAGCCCAACATCCCAGAAAAAACGGCGCAACCAACGCCAGAAAAAGTCGTCGACCCAACTGTAGCCACCGCAGCTAAAACGGACAAAGCAACATCGCTAAACAAGTAATCGATCACTCACGTTAACAAACTAAATTACGAGACGGCTTGATCCCTGCAAAGGGTAAGTAGGCAATTTTCCGCAAAGAAAAGTACAGCTGTCCCCCTCTCGAAAAAAGGGGGGAGTGGGTACGTATACGTATACTCGTATATTCCCATATATCAAAATACTCGCATTCATGTACTCGATATTTTTGAAACTCTTCGGCAATAAGAAAAAAACGTAGTTCTACTTAGAGAATTTTGCCATTTTCTTTTGTTGCAAGCACATTCGAAACTTTACGGCTAAACACCGCAATCAACGATTCGCTTAAAAACACCTAAGTAAAAAGTAACTCGAACCACCCCCGTACAACATTTTACGAAATAGTTTTCATAAAACTAAACACGAAAACAAATTACGAAATAACTTCAGTAAAATTAAACTCGACAATATTTTACGAAATAGCTTTCGAAAAATTAAACTCGAAAATAATTTACGAAATAACTTAAGTAAAATTAAACTCAACAACATGTTACGAAACATCTTTCGCAAAATGAAACTCGGCGACATTTTAGGGAACAACTTTCGTAAAATTAAACTCGATAACATTTTGCAGACAAACTTTCGTAAAATTAAGCTTGACAATATTTTATGATACAACTTTCGTAAAACTGACAGCGCTTATGAAACAACTCTTGTAAATAAAATACAAATCAAATAACTCAACATCCAAACAGAAACAACAATTTTGGTTGGAAACATCCGCAAACAAACCAGAGCCTCTCTACCAAAAGGTTAAAAAATAAACCCTTGCAACACCGCTAAAACATCTTCAACCTCTACCGCGGCATATCGAAGGAAAATCGATCTTCAGCATCGCGAGACGTTCCAGACGCATGAGGAACCATTTTTCTACAAAAATTCCTTCCTCGATGAAAATGCTATATTGGAAGACCAAACAGTCATACCCACTAACATCTTCTCAAATAACATCTACCATCAGGTTTTTTGATGATTACAACAAACTCATACGAACACAGTCACCACGTACTATAAAACCAAAACAAGCAAACACTTGCTCCTATATCAAACCCGTCGATTGGTCCCGGCGGACAAACTAGTCACTTAACCTCTCGTAAGATTAGTTCTCATACATTCGACAAAAGGATAAAAGCGCTATAGAAAACAAAATTTTGGTCAGCACTTCTGAATGACTTAAAAATTGTCTTTGGAGAGATGCTCGCTTCCCGTTCGATGCGAGTCTATCGCAGACTCCAATATCAAAACGGAACCAGGTTGAAGTCGCAATGGGATACGTAAACCGGAATAGTCACCGCACACCCTAAAAACTAGAGTACGCCTAGGTCTTGCCCTAAACCTAGCACACTGGTCTCTAACATCTCTTGACATAGTATCTAACCAATACGAGATCCCTAAATTTGTCTCATTGCTTAGATCCACAAGTTCACAAAATCCGAAAATTTGATTTTTTGAAAAAATTCGCACCCAAAACGGATAAACGGACATAGCGATCATCACAGTACGGAATAACGGTCCCCAGTTCACCTCCAACATATTCAAGGAGTTCTACGAAAGAATGCGGATTAACCTCACTTACTCAACAGCCTACTACCCACAGGTGAACGGTCAGGCGGAGGCCGGCAACAAAACCAGATTAGATGGATTAAAAAAGAGACTAGATGCAAAGAAAGGTAAATAGGCAGAAGAATTGGAAGGAGTGCTTTGGTCATACCGAACAACACCTAGAAGGGGAACCAATGACTCTCTATTCGCTCTAGTTTACGGCACTGAGGCAGTCATACCAGTTGAGACAAAGGTACCCTGCCTGAGAAGGGAGCTAGCACCAAAAAACACAGATCAAAAACGACCAGATGCTTATAGACAAAACCAAAACAATCGACGAAAGGAGGGACCAAGCGATGGTATGGCTACAGAACACCAAAACGCCGCAGCACATTTCAACAACAAAAAAATCAAACAGCGGCGATTCGTAGAAGGAGAGCTGGTGCTACGGGAAGTTTTCCCCGCTAGGGCAGAGAAGAATATAGGAAAGCTAGGAATCATATAAGAAGGGCCTTACACGATCTCAACGATCATCAAACCAGGAGTATACGAATTAGAAGACGAAGACGGGAACGTAAAAAGACATCCATGGAACGCTCAAAACCTGAAAAATTCTATTGTTAGGCACCCGCCAATTTATTTTTACAGTAATGTTGTTTTACGCTATTTGTAAACCTTTTCAGTGAACTTACGACATAGGCTTGATCCCCATTAAAGGGGTACGTAGGCAACTCTGCTTAGGGAGTTCAGGTATAGCTATCAAAAAAATATTAACTTCCTCGAGATATTTGTTTCTAAATTTTTCTCAAAAATGGGGGAGATGTAACTGATCCTTACTTCCTGCCCCAGCCCTCCCAATGTTGTTTCTAAATTTTTCTCAAAAAATGGGAGAGATGTAACTTATCCTTACTCCCTGCCCCAACCCTCCCTATCTTGTTTCTAAATTTTTCTCAAAAAAATGGGGGGGAGGGGGGATGAAACTGATCCTTACTCCTTGCCCCAACCCTCCCTATCTTGTTTCTAAATTTTTTCTCAAAAAATAGGGAGATGTAACTTATCCTTACTCCTTGTTATACTAAGTTTGACTTAACAATTGAGGTTCTTTGTTTCGGCTACAACTGAGATATCGAGATATAGATATCTCCTCTATTGCAAACCTACTCACAATTAGATCCCATACATTTAACCACATTCTTGAATTGTACAGCAAGCATCAATGTGTACCAAATCAAATGAGAAAAATTCATCAAATCCAATTACGAACCATAAATCATATTTCTATCGATAGATGTATCTCACTCAGGAGAGAAGAAGGATTAACTTACACTCCGACCTGCCCCGCAGGAATGATCGTCAGTGGAAACGTTGAGGTCCGACGGCGTCGCCGGAGAAGAGGAGCTGGGAGGAGACGATGACGAGATGGGATGAGACGATGAATGCGCTTTCGAGCTTTTTTGTTTTAATTTTAGATTTTTTTTAAACTAAATTGAAATTAAAAACCTTAATCTAGATGAGAACTCAAACCAGATCAAACCATAAAACATTGTAGTTTGGTTCAAATCAAGTTTTTGTTCTCATCCATTTAAGGGTAATTTTGTCCATTTAAAATAAGATAATGAATTAAGGACATAGGAGATTTAGGAAGAGTATAGAAGATTTGGGTTTTCACATTTAAGGAAAATAGTGGAGATGACTCATTTGAAGTAGCTTGTTCAGAATAGGTGTAGACAAGGCTTAATTAGTTTGGTATCAAAAAACCAGAAGATGAAAGATTCTACTATGATCTATCTTATAGGGTTCATTCTTTCTTCGTTAAAGAAACAATTCATCACATAAGAGACGAAATAGTCGCCGAATCTGGTCAAAGAAAAGATTGTGTCACAACAAATATTAAATGTAAACAACTGGTTTAGTTATTTACATTTAATAGAAATAGAACGAGAGTTTGTTGAGCTGAAAAATAGAATTGTGTAAAATGTTTTCTCCAATTGATAAGAATCAATTACATTATGTTTATATACATTTGCTTAACCAAAACTAAACCGACTAATCTATACAATTAAATACAATGGTTAACTAAACCGGTTATTTACATTTGATATTCCCCCTCAAGATGGAGATGCATAGATATTATGAAGTCTCATCTTGCCAATAATAGTCCTAAAATGAGAGGGAAACAATGCCTTAGTTAAGACATCGGCTAGTTGATTATCGGTTCTCACAAACATAGTCTTCACCAACCCTTTCTCTATCACCTCTCTAATCTTGTGGCAATCCATTTCAATATGTTTTGTCCTCTCATGGAAGACTTGATTGCTGGCAATATGAAGTGCAGCCATATTATCACAATAGAAATAGGCTAGTGGTGTAAAAGGCACATGTAGATCACGCAAAACCTGAAAAATCCAAAGAATTCCTTTGTTGCCATCCACATAACTCTATACTCAGCCTCTGTTGAGCTTGTAGAAACTGTATTCTGCTTCTTGGACTTCCAAGAAATCAGGGAATCTCCTAGAAACATTGCAAATCCAGTAACATAGCGTCTAGTATCAGCACAAGCTCCCCAATGTGAATTAGAAAAAGCTCTTAAATCAAACAAACAATCAGCTTTATAAAACAGTCCCTGACCTATAATCCCTTTCAAGTATCTCAACACTTTATGAACTACCTGTAAATGGGAATCTCTCGGAGCAGAAGAATATTGTGCTAACTTTGCAACAGCAAAAGCAATGTCTGGCCTTGTAATGGTAAGGTATTGAAGCTTGCCAACCAACTTCCGATATTGTTTACTGTCATGTAAAAGAGTCCCTGTATCTTTAGACAATTTTTGATTAGGCTCCATAGATATAGATGAAGGTTTACAATATGTAAAACTAGTAGATTCCAGAAGATTCAGAACATACTTCCTTTGACATAAATAAATACTTAAAGCAAATCTTGCAATCTCAATGCCCAAAGAATACTTGGGTGGTCCAAGATCTCTTAACTTGAAAACACCACTCAATCGACCCTTTAACTCCACAACAGAAACATCATTTTTGCTAGCTATGAGTATATCATCCACATATACTAACACAACCAGAATATCTACACCATCACTCTTGACAAACATTGTATGATCTCCATAACATCTGTCAAAACCCAACTGAAAAAGAGTTGTAGAAAACTTAATGAACCATTGCCTATATGCATGTTTAAGACCATAAATGGACTTATTCAATCTACAAACAACATTGGAGGAAACCTGTTCCTCCTGAATCTCAGCATAACCAGGTGGTAACTTCATATAAATCTCCTCAACCAAATCTCCATTTGAAAATGCATTAGAAATGTCTAATTGTGTCAAAGACCAATTAGATTTAGCAGCAATAGACATAAGAATCTTAACAGTAACTATCTTAGCAACAGGTGAGAAAGNGAGAAAGTTTCTTCCAAAAAAAAAAAAAAAAATAAGTGAGAAAGTATCAATGAAATCAATACCTTCTTGTTGAGTATAACCCTTAGCTACCAAACATGCTTTATAGCGTTCAATGCTACCATCCGCATGATACTTCACTGTAAACACCCATTTGCAGCCTATGGAAACTTTTCCTTGTGGAAAATCACATATTGTCTAAGTACCTGTTCTAACAAAAGCACCAATCTCCAATTTCATTGCTTCACAAAAATTAGGATCAAACTTTGCCTTTGAAAATTTGGTGGGAATGGGAACTTTGGTTATTGCATTAAGAAAGTCTTGAGAAGGCTGAGATATATATGAATAAGAGGTATAGTTGGATAAAGGATATGGTGTAGTAATATTAGTATTAGTATTATAGAAATGAAAATCCTGCATATTTTGAGGTGGTATTTTTTTTCTGCGAGGTCTAGCATCAGATGATACTAAAACCCCAGAAGATGTCTCATCAGAATGTCGATGAGCATCAGAAGATGAGTGTGCAAGAGGCACTACCTCATCATGGACTGCTGGTGATGAGGAAAGAAATTCTTTAAATCTTCTGTGATAGTAGAATAAGCAAAGGAAAAATATCCTCATGGAAAATGACATGTCTAGAAACAGAAATAGAATGTGTCTCTGAATCTAACAATTTGTACCTTTGTAACCAGGAGGATAACCCAAGAAAACACAAGTCCTAGCTCTAGGATCAAAATTTGTTCTATGCTTAGATGAAGTAGAACAGTAACATAAACACCCAAAAGTTTTCAAAGAATGATATTCTGGTATTTTCCCAGTTAACTTCTCATAAGGAGATTTGTTTCCCAAAACCACAGAAGGAAGTCTATTAATAAGAAACGTAGCAGTCAAGACACAATCACTCCAAAATTCCAAAGGAATATGAGATTGAAACATAAGGGCTCTAACTACATTTAAAAGATGTTGATGCTTTCTCTCTACAACTGAGTTTTGCTCAGGTGTTTCAGGACAAGAGTGAAAAGATTTAATACCTTTGGATAAGTAAAAATTAGTGAAATTAAATTCATTAGCATTATCAGATCTAACAAAACACAACTTAGCATTATATTGAGTTTCAATCATTTGAACAAATTTTGGGAAAACAATCAAAACATCATATTTCTGTTTCAACATATAAACCCAAGTTGCACGACTAAAGTCATCTACAATGGTTAAAAAATATTTAAAACCTTCTTTAGATGAAACAGAAAAGGGTCCCCAAGTGTCAATATGAACCAATTCAAAAGCTGTTGAACACATATTCTGTCTAGATGTAAAGGGTAAATGTTTTTGTTTAGATAGATGACAAACATGACAAAGATCAGTACTGTTATTAGATTTATTTTTATGTATATCCAAAGCAGGAGATAACAAATCAATCTTAGCTAGTCATGGAAGGATGTCTTAATCTCTTATGCCAAGTTGATGAATTTACTTTAACATGTGAGCAAATAGGAAAAGTACCTGATACAGAAAGACTACTAATTGATTTATTCAAATCCAAGATATACAAATTTCCAACTTCACCACCTTGACCAATCGTCAACTCCAATGTAAAAGCCTGAATCAAAAATTTAGTAGAAGTAAAACGAACCTCAGAATTCAAACTCTTATTCAAAACACTCACACTTATCAAGTTGAAATTAAATTCAGGTATGTAAAGAACATCATGTAAAGATAGAGAATCAGTCATCTGAATATAACCTATACCATTAATCTCAACCGTATATCTATTTGGAAGAGTAACAAATGTCTTAGACAGATTCTTATATTCAGTAAACAAAGACCTATGTCTAGAAACATGATGTGTAGCCCCTGAATCTATCACCCAACTTCCTAAAGAAACATTATGTTCTGGAGATATAGAATCAGTTAACATGTCATAATAGGAAAGATTGTAGAGAGAAAGGAATGTACCAGTAATCTGGGAAACCACTGGTCCAGAAGTTGAAGGCGAGGCAAAAGACTTCTCATGATTTGTTGTTCCACTTTGAACTTGCAGCTTAGAACTTAGGTAAGAGATCAAAGACTATACTTGTTCCTTAGACATGTTCTCACTTATGTCTTCCACATCATCATCATCACACAAAGTCTGTACTGAATTTGCAGAAGCTAAATTCACAGAACTTCCTTTATTCGACTTCTTCCCTTTATTTGGATGACTAGGAGGGAAACCATGGAGTTTGTAGCATTTGTCAACAACATGTCCTGTTTTGTGACAATGAGAACATTTTGGTTTCAGATTTCCTCATTACCATCACAGTAGGAGTTTCTGTAGACAAAGCTTGAATATGAAAGGCTGAAGGAGTTGAAAGTACAGAAGGAACACTGATCAATCTTTGACTTTCATCCTGGTCTAACATATTGTAAATGTCACTCAAGCTAGGTCTAGGATTCATATTAAGAATCTGGCCACGGATATTGCTGAAATTATCATTCAGTCCCATCAAGAATTTTATCACCCAGCTTGTCTCTGCTTCTTTAAGGAGCTCTTTCACCTGATCACAATCACACCATTTAACAGATCTAGACTTTGTGTTTGCCAATTGTTCCCACAAAGTCTTCTTCTTGGTGTAATATGTAGATAAGTCTAGCTGACCTTGTTTGAGAGTCATAACAACTTACTCAATATGATATTTCTGTGGTAGATTATCAACCTTAAACCTTTTAAACAGATCATTCCACATTTCAAAAACATCTTGATAGTAAAGAATGCTATCATATATCTCACGATTAACAATATTTGGAATCCATGATTTCACCATACTATTGCACCTACTCCAGATCTTTAAAACAAAATCATCATTATCTGGTCTAAGTAATGATCCATCCACAAACCCGAATTTGTTCTTTGCTTCAAGACTAATTCGCATAGCAATACACCAGTTATTGTAATTTGTTCCATCTAGAGTATGAGTTAAAATTGCTAAGCATGGATGATCCGCAGAATGAAGGAAGAAAGGAATATGAACATAATCATAGTTCTCCATACGTTGCGAGGACATACCAGAACCATTAGGTGGTGTCGATTTCTGGAAACTGTGTTGTTTGCCAATTTCGAAGTCATGATCATCATTATCCTTTGAGTTTTGACGAGTCTTGAACTCCGGATCTTCAATGTCTGGTGTTTCACTACGATTTCTCCCCTTTCCCCCTTTCTTCACCATTTTCGGAAAAATGAGCTTCGCAGAAGTAAGATCTGAGCTCAAATAAGCCGATAATTGGTGTGGATTTCGAAGAAAAGCAAGGATCAAAGAGAGATTGAAGAAAAAAGGGAGAAAAATCAGCTGGCAAAAAGAAGCTCTGATACCATAATAGAACGAGAGTTTGTTGAGCTGAAAAACAGAATTGTGTAAAATGTTTTCTCCAATTGATAAGAATCAATTACATTCTGTTTATATACATTTGCTTAACCAAAACTAAACCGACTAGTCTATACAATTAAATACAATGGTTAACTAAACCGATTATTTACATTTGATAACAAACAATACTAGAACTCAAAGATTTTGAAGAACACGAACTTGATCAGAATCTTCAAAGGAAAGGAGGATCTTTTTGGAGGATCAAGAGAATTGTCTACCTGAAAGAGAAAAATTCGGTCATATTCTAAAAAATAGGTTTACGAGGAGTAAGGAAAACATTCGAAGCATGTTGATAAGTAAGATTCTTGTTGGAGAGAGAAATGTCTCAATGGATTCAAGAGTTTAGAGAAAAGATGTAGAGGTTTCTGTTAGGAATGTCCTAAAATCTTTTGTACTTACTTTAGTAAAGTTGTAGTGTCAAGGTTTGACAATCATATAATAT
>OVAV01000216.1:0-21747 GCA_900406375.1 Iberis amara | reverse complement strand
TAAACGAGCCTTGTGCTTGCTTATCTGTCCATGTTCATTAAACTTTGTTTTGTAAATCCATTTGACTCCAATAGTCTTTGCTCCACTGGGAAAGTGTTGTAATGTCCAGGTTTCATTCTTCAGAATTGAGCTCATTTCATCATCCATGGGCTTTTTTCCACTTATCACTTCTTTCCGCTTCTTCAAATGTAATAGGATCGAATGAACTCATCTCAACCATGTTTACTTGCTCTTCTTGTTCTTCATTTGCATTCTGCACATAGTCATTGAGATACAGTGGGACTCTCACTTGTCTTCTTGATCTTGTTACTGCAAGAGGCTGGTTTTGATTTTGAATCTCTGTATTATCAACTTCATTTGTAGCTTCTGTAGTCACTTCTTCAGTTTGTTGTTCAACATTTTCTTCATTATCAATCTCTTATGCACCTTCAGCATTTACTTCTTCATATTGCTGTTGAGTTTCATCTGCATCATTGTTTTCATCTCCTCTATCTTCCCACTCAACATCATTGTCATTCCAAGTTAGCTCTGAATCTGTAGAGGTGAGATTTTTATCTTCTTCCCAGTTCCAACTTTTTTTTCTTCAAACACTACATCTCTACTGATCACTATCTTCTTGTTTTCTGGATTGTATAACCTGTAGCCTTTTGATTCTTCTGAGAAACCAAATAAGATGCACACATAGCTCTTGTCATCCAATTTACTCTGTTTTTCATCTAAGATATGTGTGTGAGCCAAACATCCCCAGATTCTAAAGTAATCAACATTTAGTTTTACTCCACTCCATGCCTCTTGTAGTGTGATGTCTTTAACCGCATGTGTAGGACATCTATTTAGAATATGGAATGTCCAACTTACTGCTTCTGGCCAAAACACTCGTGGAACCTTCCTTGTTGACAACAGAGATCTTACCATATTCATCACAGTCCGATTCTTTCTTTCAGCAATGCCGTTTTGCTTAGGAGTGTAGGCAGTGGTAAATTGCCTTCTTATACCTTGTTCCTTGCAATACTCCATGAACTCATTTGAAATGTATTCCCCTCCTCTGTGTGTTCTCAGGCATTTTAGACTTTTCCCAGTCTCAATCTCTACTCGTTTCTTGAAGATTTTGAATTGATTGAAAGCTTCAGACTTTTCTTTCAAGAAATAAACCCAAGCCTTTCGGCTATGATCATCAATGAAACATAAAATGTACCTTAGACCACTTGTAGAGATTGGATTAATTGGACCACAAATATCAGAATGCACCAACTCAAGCACTTCTTTGGCTCTCCATTTGCTCTTTTTCGGAATTGATTTACTCGGTTGCTTCCCAACAAGGCAGTTTGTGCAGGTAAAAGTCTGAATATCAAACACTGGAAGTCCTTGAACCATACCTTTTCTCTGTAGTGTTTTCATTCCGCGATGATTCAGGTGTCCATACCTTTTCATGCCAGAGCTTTGGAGTCTCTTCTGTGCTTATTTGAAAACACTGCTTCAATCTTTCCTCCTTACTTGTTTCATCAAACAACATGAACATTCTGTTGAGACTCATCTTGCTTTCTGCAATTAGCCCTCTCTCCTCATGTAAAATCTTACAGGACCCCTTCTGAATAAGCACACTCAGCCTCTTTTCTTGAAGCTGTCCGAGACTTAGCAAGTTATTCTTGAGTTCAGGAACGTAATACACCTCAGTGATTGTGTAAGTTTCACCATTTAGTATTAGCTTTACGTTTCCCTTTCCAATCACTTCCATCTTCTTATTGTTTCCAAGCTTGACTGAGTGTTTGAATATCAAATATATGGCTGTGAATAGAGAATCATCTTCATTCATGTGATTGGAACAACCTGAGTCGAGAAACCATGTCCCTTTTCTCATGTGATCTGGATTTCCTGTGACTGTCATCAACATCATTTCTGCATTTTCTTCTATGCCATCATCTGTTTCTTCTTCTCTTTCAATATGAGCCATAAACAAAATTGGCTCATTCTCCATATTCGCATAATTAGCTTCCTCCTCTCACAAAGGATACTCACTTTTGAAATGGCCTAGCTTATGGCATTTGTAGCACTCCACATCTTTTCTGTCCACAAAACCTCTGCCTTGGCCACGTCATCTCCCTTTACTGATGAAGCCCCTTCCTCTTGCTCCAGATCCTCTCCCATATGTGATGTTCATCACTTGATCCTCCATATTCTCTACCTTCTTAAAATTTTGCTCATGAACTCCAAGGGAACTCTGCAATTCATCAAGAGTCATGCTTTCAATGTCCTTAGACTCCTCTATGGACACTACCACATACATAAATTTCTCACTTAGAGTCCTTAAGATCTTATCCACCACTTTTGTGTCTTCCATCACCTCCCCATTGCTCCTCATTTGATTTTTGATGGCCATAACACATTTGACGTATTCTTCAATTGTCTTAGTTTCTTTCATTTCTGGAACTTCAAAATCCCTTCTTAGCTTTTATAACAACGATCTCCTCACTCTAGCATTGCCACCAAACTTGCTTATCATTGAGTCCCAAATGATCTTAGACGTTCTCGTGTCTAAAATATGTTCAAACGTTACTCTATCAATTGATTGGTAGAGGTAATGTTTCACCTTATGATCATTCGTCNCATTCGTATTAGCATCATCAAGCTGCTGCCTCTGTTCTTGAGTCAATACTGTTGTGACTATTGGTTCTTCGAAACCAGTCTCAACCACTCTCCACAATCCTTTGGCTCGGAAGAAGTTCTCCATGACTTCACTCCAGTGGTCTCAATGACCATCAAACTGAGGTAGTTGCATCTTACCATCACTCATCTTCCTCTTTCTCTATTTTCAACAATAAGGCTCTGATACCACTTTGTTAGCTTATGAAATCATAAGAATAGATTGATGGAAAACTGCTTCTTTATTAATCAAAGATAATGACTATATATAGCCTTACAATCTACTTGAACAACCGAAAACATAAACTAAAACAGAGCACTAAGCTCAACGAACTTGGACCGTAATACTCGGTCTTTATTGACCACTAACCAACAGAATTGACCAAATCAATGAAGCAGACTCAATTCTCTTGACTCTAACACTAACAATATGATGTATCTGATTATTTTCTTCATGACCTACAACAACGAATAGTACATCTTTCGTGTACACCTTCTAAATGTGCCATCAATACCAATAATGTAACGAAAATATCCTCTCCAAGTGTTGCGTAGGTTTTCAAAACATACATAAAATCTGTTCAAGACATCTTCTCTCGCTGCATTTGTTAACGTTTCAACAAATGTTGTTGATCCCGGATTTGAGATCAATAACTCCTTCACATATCCTCTAAGATGAGCTAACAAGTTTTTAAACTCTTTGTTAAGCCACTTGAGAGCCAACTGGCTTCCTCTTCGGCATTGATTTCTTGAACTCACTATCTTCAAGTTTTCTATTAATCGGATTTTGAACTTTCTCGGGCATAAGATCTTCATCAACTCTCACTTTTTCCATGAACAAATTTCCTATAACTAGACTTTTAAAAATATGAAATTTACCATTTGAAGTACAAATGTGAAGCTTGTTCATAGTCCTCACGAGTCACTTTTTTATCGACTTGTCCAAGGAGCAATACACACGCCAATTGCATCCTTCCATTCCACATTTGTAGCTCAGTTTCGTCTTGACCCTCCTTTCATGTCTGATGTTACTACATGTTCGTAGCACATATTCTAACACCGCTTCCCTAAACTCGTAACCGTCAAGAAAAAAATTTTCCAAAGCTAACTTGTAATCGGTTCTACCATATCTTTCTCTCCTAAATTGAAATCATCCGACTCATCATCACTATCAAGTATAGCATTGCAGTTCGTAGGTTCCTCATCAATAAATCCAACAACAAACTGTTCAATTTTGAATTCAAACCTAGAAGCTATGTCATCTTTTTCCTCGGCGTTACCTTGATTTCGAGCTCCATTCGTGTCTGGCCCAATCACCCGAACCTTGCTTGTTCAACCATAAGCAACGACCTATCTTTACCTTCATCTGCCATATCCAAGAGAACTCGAGTCTCTCTTTGCTCCCAAAATTTGGCGATTGTTGATGAACCCTAATCCCAATTTGACATTAGGAAAAAAAAACCAAAACTTTATTTTTCTCGAGTTATGGTTGGGTAGACTTCAAAATCGGGTTTAGGTTTAAGATAGCTAACCGTGTTCGTTTGAATTAAGTAATTTCAATCGCGATTTGTGATCGCGATTTATTAAAATCAAATCACAAATTAGGCTTACTAATCGCAGAGGTGGGATACTAATGAGATCGAAAAATTTGGATGGTCGGGTAATGAAGTATACAAGTTCAGAGAATACTTAAGTGTTAAGAAATTCAGGGGGAGGATCTAATGAGTCAATCTATAAGCATACATGTGGATATTAATTCTAACAAAATATACATAGCCAGAGTTGCATTCTTAAGTGAATTCTACTATCCAATATTATGTGATCTCATTAATAGCATCCAAGTGCAAAGAGACGTAATTAAGCTTTGTGAGTTTTTATTGATTAGTAAGTTAATATTATGAGAGTTTTTTTATGAGAAAGTAACTTAGATGAAGAGAGCTTGATTCATTGAGGAGCTAGCACAATTATAAAAGACTTTTTATTAATGTAGCTAGAGAGATTAAGCAAGTTTTTTTAATTATTACTAGAATTTTGGGTCCGCGCTACGCGCAGAAAATGTGATGCATTGGTTCACTTACTCTCAATTTGTAATACTTTTTGGTTAATCTACATGTGTGTCTAATTTATCATTATATTTACATGATAAACAAATTTTCTGTTCTCAAGCTTTTAGGTATATAAACATTAACTTTTTTTTCTATATGGCAAAAAATTACTATTCTCTACAATGAAAATGATATAATAATATGGTTAATTTATTTTCTTACTTTTTGAGGCTTCTCATACAGATTCTCTCGGTGTAAGAAAAAAAAAATATGATGAAGGAATCATATATATTTTGAACTCAAAAGTTAATATTGGTTTTGGTGTTTAAATCGACTTCTTTGGCATATTTGGTTTGATATTTCTCATATCGAATAATTCCAAATCATTAATTGATATTTTGTTTTCGTGTTCTATATTTTTTTCCTTTTTGTTATTTTACTTTTTAAAATTCTATTCACCTTCATTTTTCTAATTGTGGCATTCAAAATATTCTTGTTTTTTATTCTAGTTTTTGTGATTTAGAAAATTGAAACTAAGAGGATAACAATCAGTAAATTCAGATTAGCAACAAAAAACAATCAGTAAATTCATGTTAGTAAAATGACAGGTAAAAATGGTAATGTTTCAATTATATCTTTTTATATAATTTGAATTTTATTTATGAAAAATACTATAATATATTTTGTAGAAAATCATTCATGTTTTCCTAATTCATGTTGACCAACACAAAATCTATAGATGAGTCTAACTATATTTTGCTACTCTAATTGTAGATACAAGTCTACAATATCGTACTCTAACAAATTGGTCTGATAGTTTAAACAATTTCTATATAATAAGAATCAAGTGGACTTGTTTTGATTCTTATCACTTGTTCATTTGAGGAGGGCATGACAATTCAAGCATTACATTATTTCATTCACAAGGCATACATGGAAAGATAAGGAAACATGTAAACTCATTTTTTTCAAACATGAGAGCATCACCTTTTGTCTTTTTGGATAGTAACATATCTACTGTAACACGAATAAAGTAAAGAGATAACATTGAACCATTTGAACATTCTATAAATCACATTTTGGTTTATGTTGCATGTTTGATTTATTTAACCTCCCTTTGATTTCTTGGTTTTTAAATGTCGAGAGAAGCGAAGGAGAGAAGCTGCTGGTCTTAAATTAGTAAACAGAAAGCTCAATTCATGGACAAATTTTTGATGGAAGAGAACGATTGTTTGAATATGCAAGTTTCCCACTTGGTCTACACAAATGGCCACATGAAACATCAACTTTACACTGTAAACTCTCCAACTTGTGTCTATTATCTGTATCTAAAACTTAACTCCCTATGGTGATAAGTCACTCTATGAATCATTTTGTTAGATTTTGCTTATAACTTGTTAGTTTGTTTTGGATTGTAGGTTTTTTGGGACAACTACAGACAATAGCAGCGAGTCTGTGGTTGTAAGTGGACAGCAACATCAATATCAAAACACAACTCCTCACTATCTGCAAAGTGATGCTAACAATCCAGTTGGATGAATTTTTCTTGTTTATAATATCTCCCTCAACTTGGTATTGTATTTGCCAATTCATAAGAACTGAAGATAGTTATTTCATTTTTTATATTTAGTCTTCTTTCAGTAGCAGAGAAGGCCCTAGAATAGCTCCTTCCTAAGGCTAGAATAATTGTTGTTGATTGGGTTCAAAAGATTGGGATGAAAATAAATTATTTAACTATTTATATTTTTTGTTACATACATAAAGATTAAACATTCCATGGTTACAGTGTGAATAATTATGATCTTTGTATAGAATAATGTATAAATCAAGTTTGGAAGCTAAGTAAAGTCTCACCAGAAGAACAATGCTAGCCTTCGACTTTTGTCATCAAGAAAGTGTTCAGTCACGAGAGTTTTTGCATCAGCTCAAACCACTGCAAAAACTAAAAACCAAAAAGCAAAATAGTTAGCATGTTGTTAACTTTTCAGGAACCTGACAATGTTTCTCCTTTCTCAATAACGGGAAGGAGTCTATATAATTCATTTTCTGAAGAGGATTATTTTTTCCCATGTGAACAGAGTCCTGTTTACAAAAACCAGTAACATTTTTTAGCTTCATAAATACTACTAAGTTCCATCTCATACCTAAGCCTTAAAATACTAAGATAGTATAGTATATACCAGTAAATAATCAACAGATTGTTTAGCGTCGTCAAGAAGTAAATATACCACCAAACGTTTCTGTTGGAGAAACTTTCTCACCAATTGCTTCAATTTCTCTCGCTCAAGAAACTTGCCATCGCCGATTATAATTACATGTTGCTGAAGTGGGTTGCTCCCATACAACTGTCGCCTTGTGTTGACCATATCATTAAGGATTTCATCGCTCAAAAGATTGATGACTTTTTTTATCTTCTTTAAGAATTTATTGTTTAAATGTTTAGCCTGAGATCATCTGTACCACAAGAAAAGAGGAAAAGAAGACATGTTTTCTATTAGATATCAGAAGAATCGGGCAAATTTAGTGGATCATATGGGATGGCTAGGCTTAATACCAGAATATGTAGTGGAAGACTGTCCAAAATCATGTAACATCTTTATGCCTCTTTTCTTCCTCAAATTTGCAACAACCAAACTTCGCTTCTCAAGCTGTGAAATTTCCCGACAATCAATTTCCAAAGCTACATTCGAGAGAAGAGAAGAAGATTCTCGAGAAAGCTTAGCGATGAAGAAGTTTCACGCTCTTCTTCGCCAGTTTTTATAATCGTAGCTTTGCTTTAATGTGAAGAAGACAGAAACGGAAATACATCGCTAGTTTCTGATTTATAGATGAAGCTGGAGCATGGTGTATGATAGACTTGTTGTTCTATATCATGGAAGTTGTGATTAATAGTGCCACATGGCATATTTTAATTGGTTTCTGATTAAGAAGAATTAGTATGATGGAACATCTCCAAATGCTTTAGAATTTTCCTTTTATATAAAAGAGATTAGATTAGATCATATGACAAAAAATACTTAACGAAATGGCAGGTTATGAAATAACAACTTATTTTTATAGGCAAGGTTAGTAATGCTTGTAACGGTAAGAAGAATATTTACAAAGGAAGTCATTATTGTTCATTGCTTTTGTCAAGAAAACTTAACAGAAACCCACTCACAATCCGACGTGCTATTGGATTTGGAATTTGTCGACACAAACGTCCGTCGATGTAAGCCACTAAACCTGAAGCCACGAAACTGCCAATACCTGCTTTCCACTTAAACTTCATTTTCTTTTTCTTCTTTTTATCACCAAGTACCGCTACTATTGCATTACTAGAACCAGTTTCATTGTTCTCGGTCTCCTCATCTTTCTTTGGCCTTATACCGGAAATGAACTTCGTGGCGTGCTGTCTCAATATGCGAATTGCAAAGCTCACGAAGAGATGTTCACATAGTGTCCTCACCGTTGGTCCAATCTTCCATTCCTGATTATTTTCATATGATTTTAGTGTCTATCCAAATAAGCATATCCTAGTGGTAATGGAATTCACTTTTAACCTTATCTCCATGGAGACGGCGAAGAGGACGAGAGCTTGAAGGATCTCCTTTGAGCAAACTCCTGCTTTCCAGAAAATCTTTTACACGCTCTATCATCTCATCTATCAGAGAGTTGCTTGGTGGGAGGTTTTTCAGGTAAACCTATACAAGTGAATGTGAATGTTTGGTACCAAGTTCATCAATTCAAATACAAGTTTAGAGAAATGTTTTTACCTTATCATCAATGACTTTAACTCTCAGATACTCTTGTCTATACATTGTATCCAACATAGCTTGAAGGTACCCTTCGATGTATAACTGCAATGACTGAATATGAGCATACACATACCAAATCTCGCAAGAATGGGCATGTAAAAGTAACTCTATGCATCAACTTTTCTTTTAAATTGAGACATCACCTCATCAATACCAGCACTACGATCAAGCTTGATTGTTCTATCAGGCCCACCTTCCATTAAAGCTGTTCCTATCACTGAAGGTTCCATCGCAAGTTTAAGGATTCCATGGTGGAAACCGCTAACCTAAGAGACGACATAAAGATAAGTAAAAAATTGCATTGGTGACGAAATTATAGCTTAACTGATGATCAATATGACAAGGAGATAAGCCATCACCAGTCCATCAAGACCTTTCATTTCTGCACCCCTCAAAACAGAGTCTGAGATTTCAGTGAGAGCAACGAAGATGACATTGGATCCTGCTGTTCTTAGCTGTAACATGGTAGGTTCCATAAGAGGTCAAATTAAAAAAGACTAGGAACCTCATGATTGATTATAATGGTACGTACAGTTTTCCCAAGGTCACCAAAGTAACGTCTTGTCCCTGACAATCCCTTGTTGTTAATAAACTTGCTGAGGAGTTTGAAGGTGCCTACAACAGATATAAGAAAGCAATAAATCCATCTTAACTGGAGATATGATGCATATAGAAGCCAAAACTGGAGGTAATGATATCATCGCTTACCCACTGTCAAACCAGGGACGTCCATCAAACCTCGGGAAGGATCAAAAAAGGCATCAAGAGAGGACGATGAAAAATCATCAAACATGGACGCAAAAGCTGGCGGAAGTAATGGACTTCCTTTTGCAATGTAGATTGCTCTCATTGCATACCTATATAGCAGTAACCAATGTTTATACTTTATAATATCGAATAACAGAGGGAATTGTTAACATACAAAGAAAAGAAACGATACCATGAGTAATGTTTTACACAACGAAGAAGTAGTTCGCGAAATGTTATCAAAGCATGAGTGACCAGTACACCATTTAGCTCTACAACCATATTTTTTATCTCCGGAACCTACAGAAAACAAAAGTACCGGACAAACATTAGCTCATGAAAATTATTTGCATGTGAATACACGCAAATATCAAATTAATAAGATACGAAAATTTCTGCTGCCCACACCTTAACAACACTATGAAGCAATGACCTCAGTGTTTCTTGAGAAGAATTATAGCTCGAATATGAGCTCCCAGGAACAAAATTAGCAATTATCTAATTGAAAATGTGAGAAACTGATTCAGTATAGTAAAGATAGAATAGAGTAATATTGAAAAAGAAAAGGATTAGAACAACTGTTAGAGCAAACCTTTATTGGGTGAATTTCAAAATGATCAAAATAATATTGACTACTTTGCGTATTTGTACTGAGAGACGATCTCCAAAATGCCACAACCCTCATCAAAGTCTCTTCGTCTAGGTTCAAATTGATGGGCTGTATGTAAGACATGAAAACACCAAATCCAGCATAATAAGCATTAAGCTGGCATAGATTTCAACACAACCAATACTTGAAGAGTGATATGTTGACTCTGGTTGTTCTATTTCCTACTCATTAATTTATAGGGTGAGTAAAGAGGAGGATTCCGAAGAGAGCGACAAAGTAACTGCTTAATACCTGCAAAACTATTGAGGAGTGCTTGACTTGTGTTACGCTGGAACCACTTGTAACTATAACAAATACACATTTGATTAGGCAAGCATTTGCGTCATTGGAATCTGATTGATGCTGACGAAGCATGGCTGCAAAGGGTGCTCCTGCCAATTTGTGATCAACATTTAGAGCCTGCAGTATTCAAAAACAACGCCATGTCTTATTTATGCGACCACAAAACCAAGCCAGCATATTCCAGTTCACAAAAGTATACCTCTATACATAATTGGTTAAATTTTTGTTGGTCAGTGAATATGGACTGTAGACCAAAATTCTCTAGTCTTGCCACTAAGATCGGAGAATAAGAAAGGACAGTTTCCTCATCTGTGTTCTGCATAAACAATTTAACACATAATCAAGTCCAAGAGGTAAAGGAGGTCCACACAAACTAACGCAGGAATAGATATATATTATAGATTTGATGGTGCAAAAAAAAGTAGTACAGTAGAGACTTACTTGCTTTGCTTTTTCAAGTAAGTGAATTCCTAAATGGGTTATCCGGAATTGAATTTTCAAAAGAGAATGAAATACAGAGTTTCCTTTAAGGCTTTTCGAAACTTCACAAATGCGAATAACTCGAGTCAGACCATCTGCATATACTTCATATCCGACCTTAACCATCGGTATGCTACTCAATTTCTCATAGGGCGTTTTATGATCCTTGAGCTTCTTTTCCAACATCAAGTGGGATGCTATGCTTCTATGTTGAGTCGCCTTGAAAAGGGGTTTCCATGGACGGATCTTATCTAAGCTGACTTCACGCAGAGGTATAATGCCTAAAAGAAAGAATAAAAAATTTCATCTTTCTGGTCAATTAAATACAATGGGTGCTCAATAGATTGGTGACATGAACATGAAATAAACTACGGGTTTGTTTGTTCATAGTAAATCTAAGACGTTATGGAGGCTGATGATATCTAAGCAGGAAAAAAATTGGAAGCAAACTATTACCATCGACTATAACTACAAGCTTATGAGGAAGGGTCATATCATCCCATGCATAATCAGCCCCAGTTCCAGGTCCAAGTACTTCAATCTCTGATGAATCCTACAATTAACAAGTAAAGGGAACTGAAAGATGAACAGATATTCAAAACTCCATGACTGTAAGTAGGATGTGGCCAACCTTTTGGTAGTAAGTGAGAGATGTAGACAAGAAGTTCTCAATTCGATATGGTGGTGTGGTATTAGGTGGTTTTTGGAAGCGCACAGCCAGAGACGAACCTTCTTCAGTAACATTTACAGATGCAAATTCAACTTCACTCCTGCCTGTTTCACCTGACTGTTTTCTGAACTTGAGGAAAAAACATCCAATTGAAGTGATGCATAATGGGCCTGACCAACTCCAGTTTGCTTTGTTCATCTGAAACTGAATGAATGGCAAAGGTTTTGCATTGTCACTTCCGTGCTTTCTGATAAAATTTTCGAACAGATGAAATTCTTTCCTCTCTGTAGTTTCTTCTTGCAATCGTAAGGCAGCTCTATGCTTACTTTTGATGTTGATAATGCCTACAGAGTCATCCTTGACCAAAATAAAAACAAAAGCAATAGAAAGAAACGTAAATAAATCATGATTCTGAGATGAAAGAAAAAAAAGGATACAAAAAGAACCTGATAGCGTTGACGGATGTTGATGGTCTCTTCTGAATCATTGATTACAAGATGTCTCGGAACAAAAGTCACAATCCGCGATGGAACAAGCAATTTACTTGAGATCGATTTAACTGACAACCCAAACCTTGTTATATACTGAACGTCAGACTCATCTTTTGTTCCTAAACTAACTTCTGTAAGTCCTGATAAAGCATCCAAATCCAACACTGCTTCAGTTGCCGCATGTCCATCAGCCAATATAACTCTAACCTTGCGAGATCTGGCAAAGCAAGGTGTTGAAGTAATTAATAAGAAGATATGGAGTGGATATATAACTACATACTGAGCATGAATACCCTACCTTAAAAACCACGATCCCTCTGTCTTTGGGGGCAAATACAATCCAAACTCCGGAGGGACAATATGATCAAGTTTCTCTATATCAGCCCTGCATTTGTTTTCTTCAAATGTAAATAGCCATCACCAGGTAAAAAAGATATTTTTATTTATATTTCATGTACCTGGATAGAGGCTTTTGATCAGGGGGATAGAAGAACAAGGTGCAGTTTGAGTCGTTTTTAAGTATGTACGATGTGAAAACAGCTGCCTGCACCAACCAGAAAGATAGTTTTTTAAGAAAAAGCAACCAAAAGGAAACAACTCTAAGATTAAATCACGACCTCCAGTATGCCTCTTTTCCCTAAAATCAATCTCAAGAGAGCACAGTATTTTCCGCCGACAAAATCAAGATTAACGTCCAAAGATTCTGCATCATTCTTCTGTTTCTGTAACTTCTTAACCCACTGACCACTATTGACGGGTTTGCAGCTCGTTTGGAAAGCAGTGAGAGTAACTTTGAAGTATATCATGTCAGGATTAACATAGAAATCCACTGTTTTTCCGCTCTGTACAATTGCATGCTTACCGATGCTGTGTTTCTCCACTGAGGTGACTGGATCTGCAAGCATGATAATAATGTTACGAGGCAGAACTATAGCTTACCCTAAAAGCAAGTACTTTTCTGCAGTTACCAGTTTCTGTCAAAAAGACAGCTGCTTCGGAGGACAGGAAATTGGACACCTTCACGGTGGGCAAAAGAAAAATTTCCTTCTGCTCTCGCAATGCAATACATGCGTCCTGTTTCTCAAACACATCAGAGGATGCATCAGGCCGTATGATAGATACTTCCCTCCCAATGCTATGTATAAGAAAATGCACCATGCCAACACATTGGCTTTCAGATGTGACAGAGCAAAATGTAGTAGTCAAGGAGACGTTCACTGATTTGATAGACAAAGCCCTTTTGACTCCATAACTTAATTTATCAAAAATTCCTGTTAGACGGACCGCCTTCCCTCCTTCAAGCTCTTCTGACCATTCACTTCTCAGTGACTTCTCACTCTTCAACAAAGTTTCCAAAGATTCAGGTCTGAACGAGAGTGAAAAGTTCCCTGCCATATAGTTTGCAAAACAATCACTGTGGTCATCATTCGGTCTGCTAAGCAAACTAAAACAGGGGAATACAGGGGACTTAGTGATTAAGAACAAAAAAAAGACAAATTGATGGAAACATAGTTGAACAAGTTATTATGGTGAGGGGGCATTTCAACTTTACTCGAAGTTTCAAGTAATGAATCTCGGAGCACGAAAACAAAATCCCACCAGAAAACGTACCAACAGCTAAAGATGTCAATGCCTTCTTCAGATCTCCTGATAAGCTTATGGCATTAAATGCTGCTACTGAATCATCAATTAAACCACCCGGCTTCAGAGGTACAGAAGCAAAATCACATCTCTTTTGCTTAGATCGTTGAAAACGAATTACCATGGGAAGACTAGTTTCGTTATGAATTCTTGTCAAAGGGGAAACTGAGATCGATAAACCATCCTACAAATTTTAACCAGTTGAGAAAGATAAGAGGGAAATTGCATCTTTAGGTTATAGGTTGATATCAAATGATCTTAAAGAAAACCTTGAGGATCAGCTTATGACTTACCTCAAATCCTTTCTTAATATCAATAACAACAAACGGCCCAGGATGACTCCTCGAATCTAACAAACAGATTTAAAATTCAACTATAACTGCAACATATGCTTATTTAAAGTTCAGTAGTAGTAGCTGCAACATATTTAAACTTAAGAACTAACTGCAACATATACTTTTTCAGGTGGAAAACACATGAACTGATAGAAGGTGTGGAAAGCATTCAAAGTACCTTGGAGAGACACTATCCTTGTTCTCCAAGCTAGTGTTCTAGCTTCTAACAAAGAAACGTTAATAGAAGAAGTTATGAAATTTCCAGACGATAGCTGGACAGCAGCCACTAGAGGAGATTTTGGTTGGTGGTTCATTGAATGCCTTCGAAAGAAATTACACATTATTAATAATCTGCCATTCGCTTTTTTTTTTGCATTTTAAGACAGGAGTGAATGAGTTTCTTCACTATCAGTTAGTTCAAAGGATTATGTTCATTTCTGATTTTCTTTTGCTCTTATAGTTGCAGAACAAACAAGGAATAAAGGAATCAAGGAGTTACCGTAGAAAAATCGAAGCAGTTTGCTTCCTACCAACTGTGGCAGTCTGTTTCTCATTGAAATGGCAAATAAGGTCAAGGCCAGAGAGGTTTTCTATCTGAAAAGACGATTTTTCATAGATCCTTTATAGGTGTATATCAAGGAAGTACAAAATCTAGAAAAGCACTAGACAGAAATTAAGGAAATGGTCACCTTGCAACAGTTGGAAAGAATTGCGGACGTTTTCACAGAAAATGGACCAGCAAATTCCAGTTTCCCAAGAATAAAAAGGAGCATATCCAACGAAAGCTCGGTTAGAAAGACTTCGAACTGTACATCCGAGTGCAAAAATATGTAATGAATTATATAGCACAAAAACATTATGGAAACTGCAATATGAAGCTTCAAGTACCTTTCCTATTCTGCAGTAAATATGGGTAGGTACTTTGTTAGTTTTTTTAAGATCCTGGGTCTGGAAAGTTGAACGGTAGAAAGCACTAACTTCAACTGGCTGAATAAATTCCCGCCTATTCCACCAAAGTGAAAGGAAGAGAAAATAAACAATTGCTGGAGGTTATTTTATATAGGCAAGAAAAGTACAAAAATCAGGGTAACAATACACATCTCAAGAACCGAGAAAAAGAAATCTTCTCACCATTGGTTTGTCTGCGCATCGAAGTACAGCACAGAAATGTTTAATGTGCTCATAATCCTAGCTTTAGAAGATAGCATTTGTACAGTTAGCTGACTTATACTGATTGAACCACGAAAAAGGGGAAATTTGTCCCTCGTTTCTGAAAGTTCATGAACAACGGTCAGAGATACATCATCAATTGTTACAGTAATAGATGGGGGGGACGAGTTCATCACAGATTGCGTTTCAGCCTCATGAACCTCAGGAGGTGCCACAGATGTAATATTATTATTAGTAGCCAAACTTTCACGAAACACTTTAAACTTAAATGGATTTCCTGGCTTCCGGACAAATTCTGGAAAACCATCAATAAATGCAACAGCTGAATCACTCTTCTTGTTGACGAGGTAAAATGTATCTTTGACCAATTTACGGTATGTCTCCCAGTCAGTGTCACCCTTATAATTTTCAAATTCGCCACAAGATGCCCGAAAGAATGTTGGGCCACTGTCATAAAGTCCAGAGACATTAACAGTGTCTGAACGTGAAAGATAGTTCAACCGTAATGGCTCTCCTTTGTTATTTTTGGCATACAGGGATGTCAAGGAGAACCATAAGATGGATGAGTTCCAACCGTGATGGCGGTGGTAGGTGACCTGAACAAGAATTAAAAAAAAAAAAACTTTAGGGGATATCATCTCACCAAAAAAGCAGGGGAAACAAAAATAAGGCAGCTCGCCTGATTTCATTATAATACTAAAGAATGCTAATCACTTCTTTTTCTATTCTTGTTGTTCTAATATTGTGCTGTACGTACCCTGAAAAGAGCTCGTTCTCCGACTAGAGAATAATGAAGGGTACCAGTTGCAATAAACTTGTCCCCTCTATCTTCCACTGTGAAAAACATATGTTGGTGTGTATCTTGAATAGCAACAATCGCTCCTATACATATACATCAAGTTTCCATTAGAAGAATCCAAAAGTTCTTCGAATGACTAAAATATTTATATACCTACTTACCATCAGGAACTACAGACTCAAAACTTCGCTCAGATTCACTGTTGAAAGAAGGCCTTTCTAAAGAATCATGTGTGCTTTCTCCTCCAGGCAACACAGTAAAGGATGAAAGAATTGAAATCACCATCTGACATAACAGCACCAATAGACCAGCAAACATAATCAATACCAACTATGACAATATGAACATGTAAGGAGTATTCTAAAATCGTTTACATATGTATCCTAGACCTGTCAACTCGACCACAAAGAATAATACCTGCAATTCTGACAGAGAAATGGATATATCAAATCCTCTAACTGAACAACTGCCCACCCAGGCCTGGCTAAACTTGTGACTAGTATTCTCTCGCTTCTTCACAGATGTGAAGACTCGTAGGTCTTCCAAAATATAGCTTCGAAAACGAGAGTGGAATTCTTCCGGCAAATTGCTGCGTGTGGAAATTTCTCTTAGACAATTAAAGTCACCTGAAACACTTGTGCTATCACATGAACTGATTACATCCCTTTCCTGAAATGATGTTTTAAGAGGAGCACCAGAGAGAAAAGAAGAAGATTCACTAATTTCTTGAGAAGAAAATTGAGCAATATTTATGTCCTTTTCCACACTCTCGAGAATTTCAGAAAGAATTGAGAGGCGAGAAACTTCACAAAGAAACTTCTGTTCTCTGCCTACCAAGTCAAGGGAACTGTGGAGAGTGATCTCTAGCACTATTTCCCTTATACCTCCTGCAAAATCAATAAATAATCATTTCTCTGGAACGCCAAGTACTTATTTAGGTATCATAATAGTCATAGAAGTGGATAAGATGGTCCAACGTACCAGATTCATCAACACACACAAAACCCAATACAAGCTGGGTGACATCTACAGAAAACGCTTCGACAGGGTACCATTTTTCTTTTTGGGAAGTAATAGTAACTTCCCTGACACCTGAATAAGCTTCTACTCTCTCAAGAACTGGCGCAGAAAATTGAATCACTGATATCTTACTTGAAATGAAATAAAGGAACGTGGAGTAACCATAGATTAACCCTATTAAAGCCTCTGGTTCAAATACAAAAAGACAACCCTGCCAGCAACATGGCGAGTTACTTCATGCATTATATAGAGCTAGTCAATATGAAAATAAAGCAAGTAGTGTTTATTGTTTACCTCAACTCTACATGAAATTGACTGATACTTTCTCCCAATAGAGACAGATGTTACAAACTTACTTGACCGACGAACTTCACCCAAGACAATTTTTGTTGAGCATGTAGCTACAAGTAAGTCAGTCAATGCAAAATCAATGTCTATCCAATGGGTCGAGTTGGAAGGTAAAGAGTCTGAAACAGAGTCCAACTGGTCCACTTCTCTCTCAACCTGAACATTATTTGTAGTGGGTTCATTTGCTATTGATGATGGATTTGAGCAATCCATACACACACTCCATATGCTGCTCGAAACATATGCTTCAAACAAGATATCATGTGGCCTAAACGGCGAAGATTCTGTGATAAAGTTGCCAGAACTCTTCCATATATTATCCCTATATTTAAAGAGTATAGATTGGAGTTCGCACAAATTAACGTTGATTATAAACATATCTTCTTCACAAGATAGTTCAACGCATGCTTCCTTGAGGGAAGACCAGATTCTAGAGTCAGCAAGTTCCATATGCCTCTCAAGTTTGTTGTCAGCTGCAGGAACATCAAATATCATATCTATAGCCTTCACCTTAATGCTAGCTTTAAGTGCAAAAAGAGTTTTGCAAAATGTCCCCTTGATCTCATGTTCCACATGCACTGCATCAGACCTGAGAAATTCTTGTCCCAGTGAATGACTCGCATTTCTTACGCCACCCAAACCATGGGATAGCTCAGAAACTAAGCTTAGAAACATCTGGTACAAAATAATAAAACTTGCTTCACTATTTTCTCATAATCTTAAAGCAAATTAGGATCTTAATCCTATAAACCCAAGAAGCCCAAGGATAGGCTCATTTAGACTAATGAAGTCATTAAGAGAGTCTAGAAGGATGTTTTCTGTCAGACTGACACAACAGCANAAAAAAAAAAAAAAAAAAAAAAATCCCGCATCTTGTCTAGCATCATAAATCAAAATCCTTTCGACATCTTTATAATATCTGTTAGAAACAAGTCTATATTTAGAAGCTAATCACATGAAAACTAGGGAACATTTATCAGGTACTGCACTGATGAATATTCATGCCCTAATACTATGTAAGCAAGGACAAAACGCAAAGAATCTGAGAAGCATATGATAATCATACTTCGCACTATCTGAGCTTTTAGATGAGCTAACCATAACAAATATAAACTCATGCAGCCAATAGAAAGTGAGAAAAGAGATAGGAAATTATATGCAGATTTATAGACATAAGAAGTGGAAACTGCCAAGAAAGCTTCTCTTACCTGAAAGTAAGCAGTTAGGTCATCTGGTTTTGAAACAATAGTCAATCCCAGCACCAACACATCCAAACCAGTTGAAAAATCCATATTTGCTTCGCTAAAGGAATAAATATGCTTTCTGCAATAGATTGCAGTTCTCTCATACTCATATGGAATTACATAAAATGATGAACTCATGGTATTAGGAATTGACATATTATCATAGGACAATCAAGAGACAGTAGAATAGTAATCCTCAACAGGAAAGTAAAAATATCATATAAAATAAAACAGAAGTATAAATACAGATACCGATGGAAAGAGTAAACGAGTAATTAGCTGCTACACAAAGCAATGTTACCCTGGATATAGGCCATCTTTTCTCAGATGTAGTGTCACTGGAGTTTAGATACCTTATGGACATACACTAATAGTTCATGAAGCACCTACGCTCAATCCTATAATTTGGGAAGGGATGCTAGGAATTAATCTTCAACTCAAAATGATGTGATCAAAAGAATTCCCATATAACATGACACCCAAAACATGTATCAAGCAAGGAGACAGACAATTTTAGCATTGTCTAAACACATATGCAGCAATAATAGGCAAAAACAGAGATAAGAAGAAATCCCACACCTTAAAGAAGAAAAGCAGATAGTTAAGGGTCTTATTACAAAACATTGAGTCCACTTCTTTTCTGCCATATTGCAGAAAGAACAATCAAGACCAGGAAAACTTAGGCGTGAGGACAGGGAATTCCATCCTTGAGAAACATATTTTTCACAACTTGGAATCACATTATCACTTAGCCCTAGCTCTTGAAGCCAAGGACTATCTGATCTATTGTTATCAGGCCCTTGAAACATCCTTAAAGGCAACCCATCAGAATTTGAAGTCGGCCAGACGACAAACTCAAAATCATGGAAATCAAATAGAAGATCTTTCTGCCCAATTACAGCATCCAGGTTTTCAGCCTTCTCCACCGACAATTTGACCTGGGGGCCAGCAATAAGTATGCCAACCTGAATCAGTCTCTCTGGATGATATCTATGCAAAAACAGTTTAATATTGCTGTAGTTCCCATATTCGTCATAGCTAGCCACTTCAGGATCAACCCCACTTGTTACCAAAGAATTTGAATGAACCCCTCCAGTAATTTCTTCTACAAATAAGCTTTGAGCCCATTGTATCTGCCAAATTAGCAGAGACAGTGTAAACAAGGATGAATACTCTAAGACAATATCCAACTTTCCTAAAACCATGCTGCATTTCCAGAACCCAGAATCTTGGTTACCAACATCCCCATATGCCAGGCAGCTTGTAATATCAACGAGCAAGCAAGGTTTATCAGAAATTTTAAACGTACTCTTATCCAACTTTAAGCAATTGCTATTCCAGTTCGACCACATTTCTCTCAGAAGATTTTGTAGATGCATAATGCCTTCATGTCGATCATTGCACTGATTGTTATTTGTTTTGGAAAGTAAGGTTGGCTCTGCTGGGTTCATCTCTAAGATAGTTTTCACATCCTCACGCATATGCTTCTTAATGTTTTCACCAGAACTACTAGGATCTTTTGTAGATCTGATGAAACGAGTGGCTTTTCTAAAACTAGAGGACTCAACTTTCAGTTTACCACAGGAAGCAAACAAGCGCATAGTAAGACAACCAACAGTATACATTACCAAAATCTCATCAAAGGAAAGGCAAAGAATGTCTCTAGTATTGTCTTTCGATGTCATAGAACTTGAACTCATTTTCTCAGGAAAAAATGAGATAGAAAGTCTCCCAAGATTCAGAACTGCATGAAACTCAAGAGATATCCGCTCAGAATCATCTTCATTGCTCCTATCATTTTGTAGTTCTTGGGTCAGCAGTTTCTTTGACAAGAGAAAGCAGGCTATAGCCCAGAATTTCCTACTAATAAAACCCCATATATAAGCTAAAACCCAGGTGGTCTTACGAAAAAAATTGAAGTGGCTATATAGGGAAGATTCGTGGTAATTTTCATTAGCATTCTGAGAATTCAGCGAAGTCCTGTATCTGGCTACTCTCCGTGCCCGTGCGATTGCTTCAGCAGGGAGCTCTTTCTCAATATTACATATCATCTCCCATTTACGTCTTCCAGTTACAAAATGCCTTTTGCTTTCTGAAACTTTCCCAAGTGATGATTTCTCTGGCATTTTCCTGGAGTACCCAGCTAAAGATAGCAAATACTCGTAAGCATTCACATATCGTAGCCAGAGGATAACAGCATTAGCTAAATTCTGGAACGAGTTAGTGTGAGGTGAGATCATCAAGCCAGTTCTGCGAGAAGCTAATTTCCACAGATAACGTCCATTTCTGACAGAGTTGCTCTCTTTGGATGATAACCTCGCCAATCCCATAAAAACCGGAAGATCAGTGGGTCTAAATGAGAAGCATAACTCGGGAATACGAATTATCAGATCAGTCAGTTGAAGATTATGCATCGTAATCAACATGAAAAGGCTGTCACATGCGCAAAAGTCAGCAGTATCATTATTACTCTTATATCCAATCTTGAAACCGCAGCCACTCAGTGTTAAGGAACTACGGCTCAAGGGGAATAAAAATGCAGCAGCTGAACTTGTTAATAAACTAGAGTTTCCAGCATTCTCAGAATTACAACTCAGCTCATTGATTTCCAGAAGACAACCCAAGTCACTTAAAACCGGAAAACAAACTTCAACATTAATACCTTGTATCTGAATATGGAAGTGCCTGATGATAAGATTTGAGAAGGAAGTCTTGATCTGACTTCTTTGGGAAGTGTCATCCAGCATCCTCTCCAAAATCCCATGTAAGAGGCACCCCTGCAATGTAAAATCAGCACTTCGTAATACATCAAACACATAGTTACAATAACAATTAACGTAAGCAATCCCAGAATTGGAAAATAGATTTTTTATTCACACAGTACAAATTAACAAGGGTACCTCGGGATCAATAGACAACAAAACTTTCTTAATCTCATTGGCTACAGTTTCACGTGATGCTCGCATCCTTCTCGAGCTTCCTTCCTCCCTCCCTCTAAGAAAAAACACAACCGATAAACTTTAACGAACGACTGACTTTGAAATCCGATACACGAAACAATAATTAAGCGATGGGATTAAGTTACCTGGACGACAATTTAACATGTACACCGCGAATTTCGATTTTAATCGCCGGAGCTGACCAAACGGATAAGTGAATAACCAGGTGGTCGACAGTAAAATTTTCGAACGAAAA
This sequence comes from Iberis amara, assembly GCA_900406375.1. Lineage (NCBI taxonomy): Eukaryota > Viridiplantae > Streptophyta > Magnoliopsida > Brassicales > Brassicaceae > Iberis > Iberis amara. Next base: position 173 of record OVAV01000216.1, on the reverse strand, counting down.
ACTTGATCCATCGAGGAGTTGATTGAGTTGAGGAACATCGAATCGAAAATTGCGTAAGGTAAGAAGAGTATCAGTAAACCCTAATTTGACCTGAAGATCAGGTTCTTCGCGAGAAAAGGGGCGCAACAGAGTACGAAGTTTCCGTCGAACGAAATTGCAAAGGAACGTCATGC
>OVAV01000215.1:0-21765 GCA_900406375.1 Iberis amara | reverse complement strand
AAACTAGGGCGTCTTTATTCAACGATTTTAACTGATAAAAAGTTAACCAATTCACCAAAATTTTCGTAAAATAATAGAGGAATCATCATGTATGTATGATAAACGCCTTGTTGGTTGTTGATTTTCCTTTCGTCTCCATCACTTGCTACTATATTTATATTTATACTAATTATTAATTAACAAATCTTCAATCTATAGGTTGCAACGAGTGACAACGGCAATGGAGCCTTTATATTACGTTCTCTTCTCGTCAACGCGATTCCTTATTCTTTCTTCTTCTTCCTCCACCTCCTCTCTCGTTCATGGTGGATGGGAGTCGGAGATCCTCTTCCACTTCCGCCGGACAAGAACCGACGGGAGAACATTTCCCCAGCATCGCGTCTACTTCCTCCGTCTCTGTCGTCAATGCTTCCATTCTCTTCTTCGTTTACTTCCACAAGGCTTTCCGTGCGCAGCTGACAGAGCTCCAGCGTCTCGCTTCTGATGCGGACCTGGCTGGTCCCGATCTGGCGGTGCAGCTTCGCCGTAAGTTTGATTTTCTGAAGCTTGTTTATAATTACCATTCTGCAGCTGAAGATGAGGTTAGATATCCACTAAGCTCAATATTAAGTAAATATCGAGATTAATATGTATTATCTTTCGTAAAGCTTTCGATACTCTATCTAATTCGCTACTTTCCCGCAAGCTCCAGGAAACTAAAGTTTAAGCTATTGATTTTGGATGCTATTGGTTCGACAAATTAGAACTAAATCAGTTATCATCATCTCATATAAACGAAAACGATATAGAATCTGACATCACAAAATTGAATAGTTCTGGATTTTCATTTCTTATCACAAACATTGAACGTAATAATTGTTCGATTGGCAGGTTATATTCTCAGAGCTAGACACTCGTGTGAAGAACATCGTTTTTAATTACTCGCTAGAACATGATGCCACATATGATCTTTTCACTTCAGTTTTTCATTGGCTTAATGTTCTTGAAGAGGAAAGAGGGAATATTGCTGATGTTCTTCGTGAAGTTGTGTTATGCATTGGCACCATTCAGTCATCTATTTGTCAACATATGCTTAAAGAGGAGCGCTAGGTATCTAAATAGATTCTATTATTCTCACTTTAGTCATCTTTAGCAATCTCACTCATAAACCTTTTTTCTTCTTCTTTTAGTTACCTTATCTTATAGATTCTCAGCTTATCAACAACATCACAGTACATATGATTGAGAACTTCTCCTATCAAGAACACGCATTGCTAGTGTGGGTATTCATTTGTAGTGTTCCATTGTGATGCATGTGTTTCCTTTGTTAATTGAGAACTTCTCCTTTCAAGAACAAGCATCGCTAGTGTGGAAATTCATCTGTAGCGTTCCAGTGATGGTGTTGGAAGAAATGTTCCCATGGATGGCTTCTTTGCTCTCCCCGGAGGACAAATTTGAAGTTGAGAACTGCATGAAAGAAGTTTCCCCTAAGGAAGATACAATGCAACTGGTATATTTTATACTAAAATGAGGCTCTTATGAAGGTGATAACCTCCTGGCTGATTGACGATAGTCAGGCTTCTTTTCTGAATCTTACAAAGATCATGAAAGGAGTCCAGTCTGTAGAAGTTTGTGAAAATATGAAAAACTCTCAGGCATATTCATCATCAAATGGGATGTTTCAACGTTTTTGGCAGTGGAGTAAAATGTCCTTTTCTAGTCCAAATATAGGGGACACTTTTTCATGGTACTCAGCTTTAGCATAATGCAATTAAAAGAGAGTTGGCAGACATTCAAAAAGGATTATGCCAATTAAAATTTCCAAGCCTTTCGTTGGACCTCATTGTGCTGGTGGTTCGGCTTAACTTCCTTGTTGATGTCCTTATCTTTTATGGGTAATAATTTGGTGGGAAGTTGGTTTCTTGTACTTGTCTTGTTTCCTTCTCTCCTCCTTTCTCTAAGAAACTGGTGACATACTTCATTGCAGAAATGCATTTAAGAAGTTCTTTTACCCCGTGTATGAAAAGATGATGGATCAACACTTTTCCACTTCCAAACAATTCACCATAGATGGTCAAGTGGAAAATTTCAAGAGGTCGCTAGACCTTGAAACTAGAATAGTGAGTGATAGTTTTATCACAACGCTTGGGGAGAATCTGGAATCCCTCATATCGACAGTAGAAAAGCAGTTCTCGGTAGAAGAAAAAGAGGTAATTGTTTAATATTCTTATGACCTCTGGTTATTTTGAATTTATTGAAAGTGGACTTCTATAAAGTAATTGCACGTTTTTGAAGAAATAAGTATCCTCTTTGAAATGTTTAGCTTAAATTTCCAATTTTCTTGTTTCCACATGACATTCAAAGTATTCACTCATTTTCTGCAGGTGTTCCCAATCATCAGCAAAAAGTTGCAACACTGAAATGCAGAGGCAACTCCTATGCAGAAGCCTTCATGTCCTACCTCTTGGATTGCTGAAGTGTGTTGTTATGTGGTTTTCTGCTCGGTTTTCAGAAGATGATTCTCAATCAATCATTCACTTCTTAAGTTCGGAAGATTACTTTCCCAATAAACCTTTTGCACAGCTCTTGTTGCAGTGGTTTCGCTTTGGTTATTCAGGCAAAGCACCAGTTGAAAGTTTTTGGAATGAGCTGTCTTTTATGTTCAAACCTAGATGTCCCTTTGACGAGGAACTCACAAAAGAAGCTTCTGGATCTTTTGCCCCGCCATCACAGCCGCAACTATGCAAATGTTATGATCCTTATGTGCTGGCACATCCTGATCCAGGGAACAAAAACAAGTCTATTACATGTTTCCGGTCAATGGATCTACCTGCTGGTTACATGAATGAAACACCTTACTCGAGTGCAATGAATCAGCAAATATTGATCCAAGCAAAACTAAGGTCTCTTGAAAAGCTTTCTGATGGTAACATGAGTCTTTGCGATCATTTAATTATGGATTTGAAACCAATCGATCTAATTTTTTTCTTCCACAAGGCAATGAAGAAGGATCTAGACTACTTTGTATGTGGCGCAACTCGACTGGCAGCAGACTGTAGCTTCCTTGGGGAGTTTTGTCGGCGATTTCATCTTATAAAGTTCTTGTATCAAATACATTCAGATGCAGAGGATGAGATTGCATTTCCAGCCCTCGAGGCAAAGGGTAAACTTCAAAATATTAGTCAGTCATACAATATTGACCACGAACTGGAAGTTGAACACCTCAATAAAGTATCATTCCTTTTGAATGAGATGATGGAATTGACCCTGTTGGTATCTACTATCAATTCAAATATGAAGTATGAGAAGTTGTGTATGAGCCTCCAAGATATATGCAAATCCATTCATAAACTATTGTCTGAGCATCTCCTACATGAAGAAATCGAGCTATGATGTTTATTCAGAAGCTGCTTCAGTAATGAAGAACAAGAAAAAATTATAGCATGCATGCTCGGAAGAATAAGTGGAGAGATATTGCAAGATATGATCCCATGGTTAATGGAATCTTTGATCCCTGATGAACAGCAAACTGTGATGTCCTTGTGGCGTCAAGCAACAAGAAAAACTATGTTTGTTGAATGGCTAACTGAATGGTAAAATTGTCATGTTGAAAGAGAGGAAACGGGGAAAGCAAATAACAAGGATTTATCTGAGGATTCTGATCCAGTAGATATTGTCTGGAATTATCTCTTTGAAGGAGCTGTTGATGAGAACAAAGGGAGCATCTCTAGCAAACCTCTGGAATTCTTAGAGACAAATTCCAGGGGTATCATATATAAGCCAATTGGAAAAGCTGATCCTCCAAATAACAAGATAGAAGTTAGCAAAAAAAAAAGAGAATCATCGAGAAACCGTAGAAAGTAAAAATATATCTACAGGAGCTGAGAAAAAGAAGCACAACGAACTGACTGACCACTTGAGAAATTCAACTCAGGCTTTGCAAATATCTCAGAAATCTACCTACACTGGCCAAGCCAGTAAATATGAGCGAGTGTTATCAATAAGTCAGGAGGATGTGGAATCTACAATTAGAAAAATATCACGTGACTCTGCCTTGGACCCTCAGAAGAAATCATATATCATACAAAACCTGTTAATGAGGTAAGCGCTGCAAATGCTTTTTTAGAGAAAATATTTAGGACATCCTACATAATATTGTGTCGTTCAAAGAAGAAATAATGGACATACTATCTTTCTTAAAAATTTTCTACTTGTTACATGTTAGTTAATAGATCTTGTAAAAGATTACTGTTTAGGAAAATTTTATAATCTATACGTAACTCTTTGTTTCGTAGGTGCACAAGAATCAATAACTTTTTTTTCATTGTTCCTTGTTGTGACTTATACTAGGTTGTGTATTTTTTTCAGCCGTTGGATTGCCACGCATCAGATATATAATCATGAACCATCCACTCCCTCAAGCAATAGGGAAGCACTTCCCAATCAGCATCCATCTTATAGAGATCCTTACGAACTGATCTTTGGTTGCAAACACTACAAGAGGAACTGCAAGTTTCTAGCTCCTTGTTGCAAGCAGCTCTTTACATGTATACGGTGCCATGATGAAGAGGCTGATCACGCAGTGGATAGGTAATGGCATGTTTGGTACTTCTATTCCATGTAATGAACATCATTAATCTAGTTCCCTAGAACTTGCACTCTCACTCGTCTCTAATATTCTGTAATACTTGTGCAGGAAACAGATCACAAATATGATGTGCATGAAGTGCCTGATAATTCAGCCAATAAGTGTGAGCTGCTTAAGTACTTCATGCAACTCATCAATGGGAAAATATTATTGTAAAATCTGCAAATTGTTTGACGATGAAAGGTAAATCTTCTTCCGCTTCAGCATCTCTGTTTTGATCCTCAACGTCGCCTAGTGTATAACAATTTTTGTTTTAAAAGTTTCAGTGGGATAAGTTTGAAGCTGGTTAGGTTCCTTTCTCTTTTCATATAGTTAAATCTTCTGGTTGGTCTTAGCCTCTTAGGCTTGAGTTAGCTGCAACCATTATGATCGTTCTTCTTGCAAATTAGATATGAAACTTGGAGAACAAAAAATTCTTGGGTTGAAACCTCAGTAGAAATCGTATATCAAAATGTGGTAAGAATATTATTTATGATGTCTGGAGGGAACTAGAATGGATTTTCGTAATTGTAGTTTATGATGACCAAAATCTTACTATGCAGGGAAATCTATCTCTGTCCTTACTGCAATCTCTGCTAGGTAAGGAAAGGATTGGCATTGACTACTTCCATTGCATGAAATGCAATGCTTGAATGTCACGGACCATAGTGGAACATGTATGTAGAGAGAAGTGCTTAGAAGATAATTGCCCAATTTGCCATGAGTATATTTTTACCTCGAATTCTCCGGTGAAAGCACTTCCATGTGGTCACGTGAAGCACTCAACATGCTTTCAGGTGCTTAACTTTCTCAATATGTGTTATTGAGATTAGGAAACATATTCTAAAAAATGTTATGTTTTTGGGTTGTAGGAGTGGAGTACACATGTTCACATTACACCTGTCCAATCTGCAGCAAGTCGCTAGGGGATATGCAGGTTAGTCACAACTGGTTAGCTAATGGCATCAAATGCTCCTGGAAAGAGGGAAAAAAACTCAAAATATGCTTTGTTTTTATAACAGTCAATGCTGAAACACTGAGACTAACCAAGAATATTCTCACACAGGTTTACTTCAGAATGCTAGACGCACTACTCGCAGAACAAAAAATGCCAGATGAATACCTAAACCAAACTCAGGTTCCTTTCTCTCTCTCTCTCTCTCTCTCTCTCAATCTTATCATTTCTTTGCCTAAGTTTTAACTTAACCATAAGGATGGTTGGGTGTAGATAATACTCTGTAATGACTGTGGGAGAAAGGGAAATGCTCCTTACCATTGGCTCTACCACAAATGCTCTTTTTGTGCCTCTTACAACACCAGACTTTTCTAGGTCTTTTCTTTCTGAAGCGTCATATTTTGTTTGAAAACAAATATATTCTGTTAATGAATTAGGCATTCGATTCAACATCATATTATTTGCAAAGCCAAGGAAACAAATATTCTAGGTCTATCCCTAACCTAAACTTATGACTTACAAGCTAAACAATTCATAAGATGCAAACAGCCAAAAGATAAATATGTAGATAACCTTAAATTGTGTTTCACAGCAAATGCATCCTCTCAACATAAGACTGAAGCAACCACTTGTTGAGAGACTCTCCACATCCAACGAAACAACCTGAGTTTCCGCTCTCTGTATAAAACGGTGAACCAAAGATATCAAGCAGTTCTTCAACTGCTTGTCTCACCATTGATGTACCAGTGACTCTACTACGTCTTCCCCAACCAGTTACTATATCAATCCGGGAAGGGTAAGTTCCAGAGGCTAACATCTGCTTACGGAACCAAGCAAGTGTCCTAGATAGCGCCGTGACTGCAGTTCCCTCTGACATTACATGGAGATTGATCAGCCAACAGCTGCAGCTTTTCTCCCTTAACGCATCAGGAAACACATTCTTTTGAGCAGCAACTTCCCAAACAGATCCTGCCTCTTCTTTTAGCCCGGACTTGTGAAGAAAGTCAACCACTGCGTCTACAAGTCCTCGCTTACTCTCTCTGTCCTCGCTGTGCATTAGATCCAGGAAATTGTTTACATGGTTGCGCACATTTTGTCCATCCGGACCTGCAGGCGGCATCTTCATGAGAAACATGTGTGCTGGATGACCTGTGCTTGCCATCAGCTGACCACAGAAACCCATGTCAAGTTTTGACCGACCATCTGTGCAACAACTCAAGAGTAACGTGTATGTCTGCAAAGAGGGTCGTAGACCAAGAGCCAACATGTTTTGTAACAACTCATAAGCTTCAGCTATCTTGTTAACTCTCAAGAAGGTACTAAGAAGAGAATTGCATGTAGGAACATTAGGTAGGAGACCAGAATGAAGCATGGCCTGATACCATTGCCAAGCCTTTTCCACATTACCAGCTTTTCCCCACAAATCCACCAAAAGACCATAAACCGGCTCATCAGGAATCCAATTCTTTTGCTGCATCTCGGTGAATACAGCCTCTGCTTCTTCAAGATATCCACAGTGTCCAAGCACCTCCATCACAATGCTATACGTCACTTTGTCAGGCTCAAACCCAGCATTCTGCATGTCACGGTAAAGCTTCAACGCGCTCTGATAGTTTCTTGCTTTGGCATGCAAGTCTATCATGATGTTGTATGTGACCAAGTTAGGTGTACAACCTTGATCAACCATCTCACAAAAGAGCCTGTGTGCAGCAGGTAAATGTCCAGCTTTTCCAAGACAGTTTATTATGACACTGTAAGTGAAAGTATCAGGAGAAAGACCTGCTGCTTGCATTCTTTGGTACATATCCATGGCAATGTCAAGAAATCCAGCTTTAGCATGAATGTCGATAAGGGTACAATAAGTCACCCTGTCAGGCTTGCACCCCGCATCTTGCATTTGATTGAACACATTCATAGCTTCGTTAAGGTAATTGGCTCTGCCATAGCTGTGGATAAGTCGGTTATATGTAACTGTATTTGGCTGACATCCATCTCTCACCATCTCATCAAGGAGCGTGTTTATTGCACCAAATTGCTTAGCACGGCCAAGGTTACCCACCATAGTGGTATAAGTATGCCCATCATGCTTAAACCCAGGTTGCCTCTTTAGCCAGTAGAAGAAACCAAGTGCATTTCCATAGTCATGCATCTGCTTAAGAACTTGGTTTGCTTGGTATGCATCTATCCTCAAACCGAGATTTTGAAGGGCCTCTTCAGCAGCAGGGCCCCATCTGAATCTTCGTAAAATGCTGGAAACATTTTCCACAATGAATCCAGTATTACAGTACTGCCTCGACGTCAAAACAGTCCTTGAACGCACTTTCAGCATATCCACTGAAGATTTACTGAAATCGCTTCGCGCAAACCTATTTGAATCATTGTTGGGTCTTTGCAACACATTTGTCCTCTTGCCCGATGTGTTATTTGTTAATGGTAACGACTTCCCTGCCACAGAACTTGAAACTTGTTTGAATCCCTTAACAAACCCTGTTCTTTCACCTTCCTTACTCCCTCGGAAATCGCTACTAGGACTTCTAATTTTACCTATTGACGAATTTTTTACATCTGATCTAGGGTAAACTTTGCCAAAGTGCTCTCTTCTTATAGCTTTCACATTCGACGACTTGACACTTGAAATAGGCCGAGTTGGATCAACCATACAACTTTTTGTAAATCCAAATACGTCACTTCCTCCATTAGACGAAGGAATCTTAAAATTTGCTAAATCCGACAGAAAATTTACTGCTACAACACTGGCCCTGAAAATCNTCCCCAATAGGTTCTGAAGAAGCTTCACTGTTCTCCTCCTCTCTAATTTTGGTTGATGCATAACTAACTGAATGTGATTTACACGGCAAAGCGGAGGAAGAAGAAACATGTTGTGGCAATAAAGATGGCCGAACTAAATCATCAACCTTTTTCAAAACCACCGGCTTACTTAGCTCTCCTGGTAATATACATCCTGCTACCGGAGGCTTAAGGACTATACTGGATGATCGTTTATCAGTCTGGACAGCTTCGTTCCTAAGTTGTTGGCGTTTCGAGACACAAGTTTCATCGTCGGTGAATACACATGAGTTCCCATCAGCTACACTTGATCTTGATCCACTAAGAAAAAAGGATCTTGCTGTACTTGAAAGGTTACTAATGTGCTTTGCGCGTATCATTTCTCTGAGAAAAGAAAGAAAAACAAATGAAAATCGCAGAGCAGATTCACAAATACATGGGACTTGATAGTTAATCTATATACATACATTCGATTGATACCCATTTTAGCTCTGATTCAAACTTTGTACACTACTATAACAACTAGCTTCGTCCCAACAATTCAAAGTCTCCATTTTTCTTGTATACTCACAAGTGAACCGTAAACACTCTACGAACTGAATTGAGTTAAAACTCTCGATCCAAAAGCTAGAAATTAGAATACAACCAATGTAAATGCTTTTTCTGCTTCCTCATATTAGTAACATACAAAATCTAACCAAATGCTCAATGACCATACGAATTCATATTCGACATCTGATTCACAATAGAATCTACTTCATCAGATTCCAATCTCACTAACGGTCAAACGTTATTTCAAAACCATAACACAATAGAAGCTGAGCTAAAATCTCGAGAAACGCGTTAAACCCAGAAAGAAGAAACAAACACGAAACCCAACTGCGAGAATTTCCATCGGAAGGACAGTGAAATATACATAAATTTTCGAGCACTGATTAAGAAGAGGATCGAAGCGAGATCAATACAATACAAAGGTCACCTGAAAACGATGACGTTGACTTGCTACGCTATGATTTTGGTTTTCCAGTGGAATTTTTCAGGCGAAGCTTAACAATAATGGAAAGCTCGTCTTCGTCGTTACGGTGCCGTAAAATTTGAGAGAAGTGTTCTTCTCTTCTCCAAGCATATTGGTACCAACACGGTGGCTGCGATTACAAGGTCACATTTTTACTTCGTTTCTCTCTACAAAACTTTCACATATACCCCTCATTTTCTATTTATTTTCAAATAACATACAATAGTATTATTGCTTACATAATTCCCCACATTCTTAACAAATTTTGTTTTTTCTTCCTTGCATATCACATAATGAAATGCTATTGTCATCCTATTTTCATATATCATAATAAAATTATAAGTACTTTCTGCTATTTAAATATATTGGTGTCAAATTTGTTAACTATAAAAATATGATTTGTTTATTAGAATAAATAAAAGAAGAATATATGGCTTTAGCTAAAAGAGCAAGACAAGTTGAGATTTTCATTTTTTGCCTTTTTTCCCCCTTTGGCTATTTCTTATTTGCAACGTAGAAGCTTTGCTATCCGCAAGTTTCGTAAATCTTTGATGTATACGTGGACTCACGGTCATGTTCACAAAATATTGCTCAAAAGAAGATTTAAACTGATGCAACATTATTTGATAATTAGAATTCGCCTTTCTTATTAGTTGATCGTTGCAAAGCTGACTTATGTTCTCAAGTGAATGAGTGAACTAAAGAAACGCATAACGAGATTCTTATAAAAAAATAAAAATAAAAACAAATTTTGTCAACAAGATTCATTAGCACAACTCCCTAGCATATGGTTAATAGTAACATACGTTTCCAGAAGATGCTGTTGGGACTTAAAAATTTGAAATGAATTATTACCAATGTTCCGGCGGATTTCCGGTGAAAATATTTACCGGAATGATCGGATTATGAGTGCATCAGAAATCTTGTAACGGACACTATAATTTAGAATATTTATTTGTCAAATTTGAATGTAATTTAAATGAGAAATGGAGGTGTAAAGAGAGCAATTTAAACATGCAAAAATACAACAATGTTGACTTAGTGTTGACTAAGTTCAACAAGTGTTTTTATCCCACATTGTTTTGGAGAACTTTTTCTCACTATTATATATATGGGAGAAGGCATAGTTAAGTTCAAATGGGTTGAGTACACTATGGTGTATTGGAGAGAGATGGGTCACCCACACGCGCGCGCCGTCGCCGACTGACCCGGCACGCGCGCGGGTCTTTGGGAATTTGTTCTTTTTGGAGAACGGGTCAATAACTGTCCCTAAAATTTCGCATCCTCAACCACTTCGCTTGCGCTCCAAGCTCCGCTCGCCTACAAATGTCGACCTCGTCTCATTCAATCTAAACCTTTTTTCACTAAGAAAAATTCCATCAATCTCTCCCGTCTCCTCTCGCTCACACGTAAGTCTTCCCGAGATTACATCGTAGAACCGTAAGTTTGTAGACTCCGAAATCGAGTGTAGCGATTCGATTACAAAGCGGTACGTATCCTGGGATTCTTGAATCGCACATAAACCATCACACTGCGGGCGATTTTTAAAATTAAGGAAATAGATCATATCTCCACTCCGCTTCTGTTTTATCGCGTTTTAAATCGTTTTTTTATCGTATTTCCTTAATCTGGTTTTCACCGTCCTACAGATGCAACCCAATGAACAGTAATTAACCAGATTGCTACAATTAGAAAAGCGTAATTACAATTTTGAAACTTTGAGCATTTTTTCAGAATTGGAATCCACATTTTTTTGTTTTTATATTTGGGTTATCTGACACAGACAACTTCGAGATTTTTTAAAGACGGAGAAGCTTCCATCTACACTAAAAAAGGTTTTTTAAATTATACTTTCTTGTTCTAAGTTTCAAAATGTACACATGAGTTTCTTAAACTCCAACAACAAATTAAAATTATGATTTAACAACGAAAACATAGATAAACTAAAAAAACTATAGTAAAACTAAACCACATACCAATATTGTATTGGGCTATATATATATAAAAAGAGCACTTCTTTTAAGGACTCTTCTCGGCTTCACTTTTAGTCACATTATCAATCTTAAAATCATAGCCTGTGATTGAAGATAAAGCAGTGGCCAAAGCTGATTGAAAACTTGGATCCGTGGTGATCGCCTTGATAGTTTCAGCTGGTAAAAATGGTACTTGATTATGAGATTGAGCAGTAATGTTCTTGATTAATCCACTATGATGATCAAGATTTGTGTGACTGTATGTAGGATGTGATAAAGATGAAGATGATCTTCCAAACGAGTCAAAAGATGATCCAACGGTTTGGGTTTGAATGATACTACGATAAGGTAATTGCTGATGGGTACTACTAATGATGTTACCGTAAGGTGCACGGTATTGGTTAGTGTGATTACCACTACCCCAATTCATCAATGTGTTGGTATTGTTTGAGAAGTTGAGATTTGTTGAAGGATAGCTATTAGATCTTGAGACATTGGTAGGAGGAGAAGTGAATCTATTGAGCATGGATAAGAACGGTTGCTTCGTGGAGGAGGAGGAGGTTGTGAGGTCGAGAGTGACGGTGGGATGGCCTGTGGAAGAAGGAGAGGAAGAGGTTTGAAGGAAAGGTGGTTTAGGGTTTGGAGTGATGTTATTACCGGAGAGAGAGAAGTTAAGGCTATGTAGATCGGCTGAAGTGGAGGAGGAAGCACCGGAATGGAGCATGGAGGCAGCGGCGGAGGTGGCGGAGGCCATGGCGGTAGCAGACATGGGAAGTGGATGGTTGTGAGTTCCTTCGTAGGTTGAGATAAGTATTGACATATCTTCTGAACATCTTTGCACCTATAAATAAGATGATTAGATATTTGTTATGGTTAATTCTGCTAGCATTATACAAAAGTGTATATATATTTTATATAATTATTTGGAACATTTAAATTATAGTTTTAAGTAATTACCTGTTTTCTTACAGGACAAGAAGGAGCAATGGTACAACGATAGTAAGCTCGAGGACAAGGATTTCCTTTAGCTATTTTCTGACCATATTTTCTCCATTGACATCCATCGTTCATCTACACACAAACACCAACACCGACGCAGGAAAATAAAATATACTATTTAATTCATAGCTTTTTTGCATAATATTTAGTTTTGACTTTTTTTTTACTATTATATATAGAAGTGAGTAAGATATTTCAACAAATATTTAAACCTGTGATCAAGAAAATTAAGCATGATAACTTTTTAAGATAAATTTTGTAGCTATGATCTTTTTTTTTTTTTTCAAATGTATGTACTAATATTTAAGAAATTCTTTTTTTCCTACATAGATACAAACAAAATGTTTGTCATCCACAATATATATGAGCATTTAAAACAATTTTCTTTTTTGAAAATAATTTAAGCTTAAAACTATATAGATGATGCTTTTTTCTTTTCTTTTGGAAGAATTAGTTTGAAGAAGCTTAATTAAAAATAACCTGAAGGTTTATAAAGATGAATATACCAATTAACATTGGATATATAATACATTTGTATAAAAATATATATGCAATTAAGAACCTGAAAATCCTTCCATGGATCGAAGGATTGTACACGTACTATATACATATATATACAGTAAATGTTAATCTTCACATGTATAATTAAAGATGTGAAGAAAATGTACTAACCGTTGGTGTCTCACATCTTGATCTCACAGAAACCCTAGTTTTCTTCACAAAGGTTTGAGGCAAAATCTCCTCTTCATCTTCATGATCATCTTTCTGATGCCCAAAACTATTCTCTGATGGGATCTTATTAGTGTTACTAATCTCCAACGACGTTGTTTCTTGAATAGGAACAATCTCTAAATTCTCATTAGGATTCCTCAAAGCCTTGTATTCAATTCCCATACTCATGATCAACCCTTGATCACTACCTTTTTCATCATGATGATCATCTAAATTTAAATTATCATCTGCTTCGTCCATTATATCTTTCATTTTTTCTTCTTTATTTATCATCAAGATACTTGGATCTGGTGAGTTTTTCCGTCTACCTAGGCTTAACAAGACAAGTTCTTCTCGTTCACTAACTCTTTCTTTGTCTTCATGATCATCTTTGTTTTGATGACATTCTTTTGGTGAGACCTTATTCGGCGCTTCATGTTGAACCATTAATTGATTGTACTGTGTCTGAAGAATCTCAAACTTTTTCTTGATTCTACTTAGTGACGACTTTAATCTTCGATTTTCCTCTTTAGCCTCCTCCATTTCGACTTTAGTTAATTCCAACTGATTTCATCATACATTTACAATTAATATATAACTTATCATTGGTTAATATCTCCCTAATTTAATATGTATAAATCATATACATAGATTTTTCTCTCATTATGAATAAGATCGTTGTTGATAAAGATGAACATATAAATATCGAAAAACGTATTCACATGGCTAATGAAATTCTAGTAGATGATCTAATTTGAAAAAAAAAAAAAGCTTTTCATAAAAACATAAACACCAACCGGACAAGAGATTCGAAGATCTAACTTATTACAATTTTACTATTAAAATATTATTACTTTCATTGATTAAGATTAATTAGTGATTAAAATCTGATTGGGACAAATCAAAACAAAGGATCAAAAAAGAAAAACCTATGGTGAGAAGACTAAAAAATTATCTGTGATTATTAAGATTGATAGTTATATATTCATCTGTATATATGGAATATTATTACTTTAAAACTGCACAAAAATAAAAAAAAATAATACCTTGGATCTTATAATATGGTCGTGTTCTTGATGTGAATCATCGTGAGAAGGATCAAGTCTTCTCATATCCTCATGGCTCTCTTCTCTCCCATGACCGCTCTTCAAGAAATCTTCCTTCTCCATTATTCTCCTTTGAATTTTTTTTTTTGGGATCATAATTTCTTTTTGGAACTGTTGATTTCTATATATGCAGCCTATACATCCTTTGACTATGCCAATTAAATAATGCAAAAAAAACATGCAAGTTTCTTATATTATTAATATTCAGAGAACATGGTTTCTATAATATAGAACTTACTGAAATTTTATCATAAGCTTATAGAGTATATATAATGTGATTATAAAATAAAATTTAAATGAAATATACTCGTTTTCTGATTTACTAGTAGAATAAACTTTTAAAATTATATTGCAGACTAAAATGTAAAAGAAAACATTATATATATATATATATATAAATGGAGTAATATACTATATTTATTATTTTTACACTTTATGCTGTTCACAATGAAAATTCAAATTCTGGATAATCTCTTTTACCTGTGGTAATATTTGTTGATTAAAAAAAAAACAAGCACGCAACTCTGAAATCTTGAAAGGTCAACCGCCAATCTAATTGAAATAAACAAATATCTTACTAGACGACCAAATATGATATAATGTATCATATTATTATTAATTAGTATTTTATTCTAAACAAATACCAACACACGTACTTTATAAACAACAATTGTGTATTCGATTAATTTGGAAAAAAAGATAAAATAATATTGATAGTGTCGACAAAGTGGAATAGAAAACTTCAATTTCGTTGGTAGTGTTATATACAGCAAAGTCTCAACAAACAAATTAACACTGTTAAGCTTTGGCGCCGAAATCATGGACCCACCGGTCAACGTTTCTGCCAAAGAAAAACGTTGAAATTTATTGATTCACATGTTATGAGTTTATGTGGGGGAATTAGGAAAAAAATAATCCAATATATTTAGACATTTGGATATTAAAAAGCTAATATGTGATATATTAAATTTAAAAAAACTATTTTTTATTTTTTCTATTTTATAAAAAATACATCATTAAAAATGTAATATACAATAGACTCACATATTTTTAAATATATAAGATATATTTGGTACGATAAATTTGACAGATTTTCAAAAGTCAACGGCAGAGTTTTAAAATTTGTTATAGATTTCATAAATTTAGAGCAATTTTTTTTTTTTTTCAAATAAATTTAGAGCAATTTTAAAAAGTTTATAACAAAACTTAAAAATTTACTGAAAGTGGACAAAAAGTATGAGTATCTAAACCACATTTTAAAACATTGATGTAAATGGATAAATGTGGTTAATAAAGAATCAACCAAAAATTGTAATGAAAGACAATCGAACAGAGATTTCTTCCTTAAGTGAAATAATTTAATAAAACTAATTTAAAATATTTCAATTAATTCAGATAGTATATGTTCTATCACTTTTTTCCAATTATGTCAATAAAGCTAATTAGTACAGTCTTTTCTTGAAACAAGATACAAACAGTTCATATTGTTTTACTCATTATACGCAACTTATATGGATTTGGATGCAGGTCAAAACTTTGATAAAATAGAAATTTACATATTGTTGAGCAGTAATCCGATATATTAATTATCAACGCATTTTAAAACTTTGTCTATAGATCAAAATACTATATGTAATTACCAAGAAAAATATCTAGATTACTTCGTAAGTGAAATAATTTTATCAATATATATATAGAGTCGGATGTGATATGCACTAAATATGAACTTAAAGTCATAAACATTACACTAGCTAATTATATTTGTAATAATGCACTTTTGTTATCATTAATCAAGAAAATGAATATGTGAAGCTGTAATATATATAGACTGATAGATAATTAATGGATATATCTGACGACAAAATTATAATAAACGTTCGTCTAATCAATCAGCTTGCAATTTTTAAAATCACATATTTGACTTTATCACAAAAAATATTAAATTGATCAGACTTTAATAAATTTCAAATTGCATAATCTATTTAAAAGGTTATTAGTTTGTTAGAAATTTGCCAAGTGGTTGGTACATAACATAGACTTGGCATTCAATCAGTCATAGATTATCTGTTCGTCACATAAATTTAAGAGACTAAAATTATATTTTAGAGTTGGAAGTATGAATTTAGCAACATAATATATAGTTTGATAGTACTTTAAATTAAAATTAATTAATAGTAAAGTGATTTATCTGTATATCTTATAGTATATAGTTCTTGGCGTTGTTAGGCATTCATATATCTGTCTATCTTATACTATGGTTTGTATTAGCGTTATTGTTTTGTTATCATATTTATCACCTATTTACCAAAAAATAGTAAAAGGAAATGAATATTTTTCATGGAAAAATATGTGATTGATAGTAACAGGTGCATATATTTAAATAGACCACGATCTAAGGACATTTGCTAGTTGCGTAGAGTTATGTATATGCCATTGACATTTTAGAACAATTAGTCAACTTGTTGACCAAGTTTTTGAAAGCTCATTCCTGTCTTGATATAAGCTTTTTCGTTTTTGTTTCTTCTTAAAACATTTTCTGCAAAATAACATATTCTACAAAATCTGCAAGAAGGAAAAATATAGTTATGACTTGGAAGACATCATCTAAATTACTCGCTGCCCAATTTAATAAAATGTAATAAGTAAGGAAAGACAGGGGTATATTTGGAAATACATAAAGATGCATAAAGTACTGTTGAAATTAAAAATCTTAAACCCTAAACCTCACAGATCGAGCCTGGGCGATTCGAGTCTACTCTCTACAATCCGAAATGCTACATATGATCCTTACAATTTCCACCTGAAAGGTAAACGCTTGTAGATTTGTTACACCTTCTGTGCCTTTTTTTGTGTGCGCAATATACGAATGGATTTATGGTTTTTCTTTTATGGATTATCTTTGTTCTTACAGATTTTGGATCAAGGTTGGCTATATTCTTCGCAATGACGCTGCTTGAAGTTATCTCTAATGTCGTAGCGAATCAGGACCGACTAGACTCGCAATCTGATTATCCACTTCCTCTTAGTAATGACGGTATCTTCTCAAATCTGAAGCAGAATAGAAAAACCTAATTCAGAGACCCTTGTCAATCCGATATTTGGGCCGGAAGCTATGCTCAGATCATTGAATTGGCTTAACGATTATCATCTAAGTTGAAACGAGAGCTTAAGGATACGAACAGATTTAATAAAGATGAGTTAGTCAGTATGTTAAAGCAGTTTCTTGAGAAATTTGGGGCTTTAGGGCCGGAGGGAACTGATAATTCTGATGAGTAAAGATGGGAGCGAAGAGAGAATGGATTTGGTGAAGAAAACTAGGTTTCTGGTAGGTAAAGATGTTTCTGCCTTAGTTTTGAAAGGTTGTATTCGTTTAGAGATGTGGAGCTACTAAAAACCTTGATTTTAAACTCCTTGGTTGATCATTCTTCATACTCTTATTTAGTTAGCAATCTTGTTGAGAAGCGACAGTCAGATTTGCTTTCCCTTGTGATCAAATAAGCTTCAGATCTTGGGGCAACTGAGCTGAGCTACTATTGATATTGAAGTATCTTCTTGTGCCCATCAACGGGAGCTATTAGCCAGCAATATGGTTAAGGTAAGAGAAGAATGAGACAGTCAGGCTTTGTTGGCTAATAGCTATTTAAAAGATGAGCAACACAGAGCTATCAAAGAATGTTAACGAAGTCATGTTTGCATCTGCCGTCAGCAAATTGACTGTCAATGAGATGAGCAGTTTTATTTGTTACCTTTCTAAATGGATGAAGAAGTATGAGATGTTCCCTCTGGTCCATGCAGCCCTATAGTGGCCTGCCTCCATGCTCGATTCAAAACTATGCAACTGGGTTCCTAAACTCAAAGACATAACCAAATGTTTGGGGCTTATTATCGATGAGAATTTCTCTACTCTGGTTCTGCACTCGGATTTGCATGAAGGAGCTAATGGCTACTGAAAAAATAGCAGATGCTTTAGCTTCAGAATCAAAACTTTGCTGTTTTGTGGCACATGTTGTTCAAAGTTTCAAACTTGGAGCTGCACAAAACTAGACTTTCGTAGTTCTTGAAGCTTTTGGTCTAGATGGCATTTGGTGCATCTCTACAGAATCACGGAAGACGTGAGGAAGGAAACACAGACACATTAACTTGCAAAAGGACACAAATTTTGCAGAGCTTTCACCTCATATAGATGGAAATCATATGATATCTCCATATTCTTTAGCATGCTCTTTGGATATCAAATCATTAAAGCAAGCAATAATGAGAATGCAGAGACCACAACAAAAACAGAGCATAGGCCATTGACAAACACATGTTTGACCAGGTGAAGAAGAAGAAGAAGAAGAAGGGCAAGATCGTAATATTCCACAAATGCTTTGAAGTCACGCAGCTGAGTTATTACACTTGTTCCCGAAGCATACTGCAATATGGGGACTACCCACTCCTAACTTTCTCACCTGTTTTAAATTATCATTTCCCAATTGGGTGATTCTTAATTGGTGGCAATGAAAGATTTAATTTTTATTTTCCTGTCAAATGGAGGGTTTTTCTGCCGTTTATGTTATAAAAAAATAAATCAAACGGCTGTAAAAGAACAGTGCAAGATTTGAAGTTGGATATGGGGTTTGCAGTTTCTTGAAGTTTAAAATATATAAATAAATATATTTTCTCTCTCTGTTAGTGGTCACTGAAACTAAGCAGTTACCACAAAAGTGCCTCACCGATGCTCTCTAGAGAGATTGCAAATTGAAAGCATCTTTATCTAATCCTCTCGCTCAATCATTATAGGTAATATTGTCTTGTCTTCATCTAAAAGTTTGAGTTCGGATTCAGACAAGAGATCCGACTGCTACTCTTACTGGAGTTTGCTTTAAGTAGAAATCAAGAATCCATACTAATTATTTTTACATTCTTTTGGCTTTTTACTGTTGATTTTGAGATTAGGTAGTTTGGATTTGAGATCAGGTTCATTTACTTGCAAGGTGAGTTCCAGATCTGATTTAGGTAATTTGGTTTCTGGAGTTTTCTACCAATTGCATTTGTGGATTTTAGGGTACACATTGCATTTTTTTTTCCTTCACTCTCTCTTGTTTGAATTCATTGGTTAATGATTATGATGAATCCTGTTACAAAAAGTTTATGGATCTCTTTAATTTTCAAGCTGAAGATAGAAACAAATTGGTAAGTGTAATGTAGTGTTTGTGTTAAATAATAGCTTGAGCATAATTCTTTTTGTGATTGTTCGGACAAAAGCAGATTATTTTGGTTTGGACATCATGGGAAAGCCTGCAAGGTGGTTAAAAAATGTATTACTTGGAAAGAAACCATCCAAATCTAATGGTTCTAAGGAGAAGGAGGTAAGGATTCTACAGTTTCTGATTTCATTTCTTCTTATAAGTTTCCAATGTTATAAAAAAATTGTATGGTTATCATTCGCAGAGAAGTGTGAATGGAAAAGAAGTAGTGGTTGTTTCAAAGATTGAACAATCCGATATTGTTTCGGATCTTCCAATTTATACCAGTGGTATGGTAGAGACACGAAATCTACAACATGAAAAAGATGAGATGCAACTTTCTGAGGTTCTACCACCAGATTCTCAAGATGCTGCTTGTGTTCCTGATGATTTGGGATCCGAATCAGAGCAAAATCAGCTAGAGATTGCAGCAACAACTGTGCAGGCTGTGTTTAGAGGCTACTTGGTAATATATATTAAAGCTTATGGTGTTTCTCTTTTGAGTTTTTTGTTTTTGTATAGTGATGTGAGCTTTATGTGTGAAGGCTCGACGTGCTTTCTGGGCATTAAAAGGTATTATAAGGCTACAAGCACTTATCCGCGGTCACATAGTTAGGAGGCAAGCTGTTTCAAAGATGAGTGTTCTCAAAGCCCCTACTTCAAATCTAGAGGCACAGACATCATTTGAGTTTCAGAAACCCAAACTTAGCTTCCGCAAAGTTTCGACAAACCAATCTGTAGGACTAACAGCAGCAGCATCAGAGAATCCTCAAGTTGATCTAGAAATGGTAAAACGTGGTTTGAGGAAAGTAAACAATCCTATAGTTGAGAACTCTATCCAATCTCAACCGGTTCAGCAGAAAGATATCAAGAAGCCAAATCTGGCTTTAGGAGAGCCTTTAAATGACTTTGATGCAGAGACTATGGTGGAACATACTCATGGACCATTGGAAAATAAGGAAGCACTTGGTTCCGCGACTATGGAGAGTGAAGAAAATGTAATGGCTGAGGAACAAGAGGATGCGAAAGAAGAGAGAACTCCCAAACAAAACGTCAAGGAGAATCAGAAATCTGGGAAGAGTTCTCCAGTTATTACTACTCAAACCACAGAGTGTCATAATGGAAATCAGACTAGTAGCCCGCAAGTACCGAGCTATATGCAAGCGACTAAATCCGCAAAAGCAAAGCTGAGGTTACAAGGTTCTTATTCACCTAAGCAACAAGAGACTGAGAAAGCCACTAGACGTTACTCCTTACCATCATCAGGTACTTCTCATTCTCCCAAAACAACAAGAATCTCAAACTCTGGGAAGAAGACCGAGAAAGGACATGGGAAGACAACTATGGTAGAGTGGAAGAGATGATTGTCTCACTCTAAATATTTCACCATTTATCTATATTTAGTTAATATGTTTTGTGGTATGTGTGTTGTTTTGAATATGTACATCATAGGTTTGTTTGTTCTGGGGAATTCATTATGTTTACTTCTATATTCTTAAAAGTTAACCGACTTTATATGTATCTAATGATTTTTTATTTTATTTTTAATGTTATCCACCAAACTTAGATATGGTGAAATAGTGTTTATAAGTTATACCTAATTTAACTAAATGTTTTAATTTATGAAAGTGAATAATGTACTTAGTGGTCCTGACTCCTGAGTTTGAATGATAAATCTATGAGAAGAGGGCTAAGTAATTTAAAGGGAATAAAGCATAAAGGACAATCCATTGAGCTCAAAGAAGCAAAACTGGATTTTATGGCATGGAGAAAAGAGCTAAGAATTATTAAAGTTGGAATTAATACAATCCTCCAATTTCATAAATATTGTTTTATCATTATCAACTTATTCCTTCTGAATAATCACTTTTCCCTCTTTAAAGAGCGCCTTCTTACAATTCTTTGAATATCAATTTCTTTCTACATATTTATTATTCTTTCTAGGACTTAGTTTTGCTTATCTTAGTGTATTACATCTTGCTCCTTTTTCGTTGTTGTGCTCAGATAAATCTCATCGATTAAAGACATACATGCAAACAGATCTCGTCTTTTTTTCTAACATTAATTCTCTATTTATAAAAATATTTTGTTTATTATTGTTTTATAATAGCGAGTTATGATGCCTAATTAAAGATTGGTATGGATTATAATATAAACACATATATGTAAAGGCTGTCCATGTCAGGGAAAAGAGAATGTTCCAAAGATATCTCTATGTTCTTTGCTCTTTGGTGATTCCATTTGATAGGGACATTCTCTGCAAAAACAATATCCAAAAAGCAACACGAGACTCTCAGGGCCGGACCTGAAACTACGGGAACTTGAAATAAATTAAAAAATGGAGGCCAGTATTTCATATCATAAAAATCTATAAATATAATTTTA
>OVAV01000214.1:0-15944 GCA_900406375.1 Iberis amara | reverse complement strand
AATTTCAAAAATAGCACACATTCCCAAATGTTTCAAAAATAACACACATTTCCAAATGTTCCAAAAATAGCACAAACATAAAAGGTAAACTTTAAGGGTTTAGAATTTAAAATTTTGGATTTGGGTTCACTAAATAGAGTTTAGGGTTTAGTTTTGAAGGAGGTGAATTTGGTTTTGGAGGTTTAGGGTTTAAATTTGAAGTTTTAAAGCTATTTCAAATTTTGTGCTATTTTTGAAACAAAAATATTTTTGTGCTATATTTGGAAAAACGGTGCTATTTTTGGAATTTTTGGGAGTGTGTGCTATTTTTGGAATATACCTAGTTTTTGTGTTATTTTTGAGGATCCCCATATTACTAAAACCTATATAAAACCTTATAATGTAATCATAAAATTTTCCAAAATCATAATACAACCATTTTTCAATAGGATAAACTTAAATCTACAACATAAAAACGAATCCATATCTTGTCAAGTTAAAAATCTAATTAAGCATCTAAATTTAAGAAATTTTTCATTAATAAAAGAAGAAGAAAAAATAAATTTGATAGTGAATAAGTGAGGTTTCGGGTAAAGAAGACTGTGTTTCCGTAGAGAGAGATGTTGAGAGAAAATAAAAGAAGAACAAAATAGACAATATGAAGTTATGTTTCGGATATGAAACGTAATATTCGTTGAAAAATTCGTTTATATTTTTGTAAATAAATTTAAACCATGAAGGTGAAAGGGTTTTCGCAAAATTATACATGGAAAAAATCTAGCTTACACCGAAAATATGCATGCTTTCTTATTGGGTAGTCAAATACAATAACTACCGTATTATATTTTTTATTGCCCAGTGAGATTCATCATAATTTTTTGACAGTTTTAAGATTAGGAGTTCCAATATCCTTAGTTATTGGTTTGATTATGTTTAATAGTGTAATGTTGGATTAAATAAAATGGGCTTTGGGCTAGTTCTATTTCTGATTGTCCTCAGCTTCAATAAGTAGGCTTAGCTCCAAAGTCAACATATGATCAACATCGTCTTCAACGCGTGAGCTTCTTGGAAGTTAGTTGAGTTTGTTAAGCTTAGTAACAATCTATAATTGATTCTGTTTTGCTTAAGTCTTGTTAGGATTAGTGCTTATATAATCACACATAGCTCTTGATTGAGTTTATACAAGTGAAAAGCATCTTAATCTTGTTTCTTGGAGCTATGGTTGTAACTTGGTGCTAGTGGATTTCCGGGGCAGTCCCGGTAAGAGTAGGCTGCCGTCTAATCTACGGTGGAAGCTGAACACGTTAAATTCTCTAGTGTTCTTTACTTTTCTGTTTTAGCGTAGATCTTTCCAACTCCATTCTAACTTGATTGCAATTGTTCTTGAGTGGTTCTTATAGTTGTTAACAGGTTTAGGGGTTGGGTTAATCACAACAATTGGTATCAAAGCCAATCGTCTAAAATTGATCGAAGATAAGAACCAATCTTGAAGATGTCATCCGCGAAGATTGAAGTTGAGAAGTTTAATGGAACTGGAGATTACAGTTTCTGGATAGAAAATATGATAACATACATGGAGATATTGGGATTATCTCAGGCTTTGAAGGAAGATGCGGAGTCTAGCAAGAACAAAGACGATGAATGTCCAAATGAATCGAAAAAGAAGATTACGGATGAAGCACTTCTAGAACTCATAAGAAAAGCAAGAAGCACAATTATTTTCTTAGTGTTTCTAATCAAGTCTTAAGAAAAATAATCAAGCAGAAGACTGTGATAGATATGTTCAAGATTCTGGATAAACTCTACATGGCAACTACTCTCACCAGTAGATTGCATCTTAAAGAGAAGCTTCATGGATTTAAAATCCAAGAAGAGACATCAATAGACAAGAGCATTGATGAGTTTCTTAAGATCATAGCAGATCTTGAAAATGTTGGTTGTGAAATTGGAGAAGAAAATCAATCCTTGTTGCTGTTAATGAAACTTCCACATGCATTCAATGGAATGAGAGACAGTCTTAGATACATCAAAAAATCTTGCCATTATATATGTATTATCAGCAATACAGAAAAAGCAAATGGAGATTGGATTTAAAGATAAATATCAGAAGAAGGTTGGAGATGCATTATTCATTTAAGACAAAGTAGCATCAAAGAGAAAGCAAAAAAGAAATAATCAATCTCAAGAGAAGAATCAAAAGAATAAAGGAAAGCCAAAGAAAAAGAAGACTTGCTAGCAATGTGGAGAGAAGGGACATTTCAAAATGCAATCCAAACTCAGGTAGCAATTTTGAGAAGGAGAATAATGAGCATGGAGAATCTGCACTGATAAATGAAAAAGAGATCAATGTAGATGTGATGTTTGTTGAAGAGATACTTATTGTATATGACTCTGAGATGGAAACTAATTGGATATAGATTCTGGTTGCACCTACCAGATGACATGGAAGAAAGACTGGTTCATTTAACTAGATGAATCTGTAAGAGGTGGAGTCATAATGGCAAATCACACATTTTAAGAAGTAAAACGAATTGGCTCTGTCAAGTTATAAACCTAGATGGATTTGAAGTCATCTTAACCAAGGTGAGATACATACGTGATGTCAAGAGAAATTTGATTTCTCCATGTACTTTGGAAGCTCAAGGATGCAGTCGCGACTTAGAGAATGAAGTCATGAAGATTGTTAGAAATGGAAGAAAAATTCTTCAAGGTCAAAGAAAAGGCTCACTGTACTTTCTAATACATAAAGGGCACCACCAGAAGGAAGCAACTCAAGTGAATAAAGTGACAGATGAGACAACACATCTCTAGTGCAGCAAGCTGGGTCATATGAGCCACAAGGGGAAGGAAATACTAATGAAGAACGGTCTAATAGATGCCAAAAAGTTAAATAGTTTAGAATATTGTGAAGACTGCATTTTGGAAAAGCTAGCACACAGACTGAAGTTCACGCCTGGACAACATACCTCCAAATATCCTTTAGATTACATACACACTAACTTATGGGGCTCTTCTTATGTCCCTAAGTCACTTGGAAATTGTCAATATTTTTTAACCATGATTGATGATTATAGCAGGAAGGTTTGTATACAATTTCTGAAGAGCAAAGATAAAGCTTATGCTAAGTTCAACGATTGGAGAATCATGATTGAAAATCAGACAGGAAGAAAAATCAAGAAACTAAGGTTAGATAATGGCCTTGAGTTTTGTAATCAATTGCTTGATACTATGTGCAGGAAACAGGGGATTGTTAGACAAGATTGTTGCATAAACTCCACAACAGAATGGAGTAGCTGAGAATGAATCGTACAATCATGGAAAAAGTAAGAAGCATGTTAAGTGAATCTGGACTGCTAAAAGCATTTTGGGTTGAAGCAGCTGCTACATCAACTCATCTTATCAACAAATCTCCTTCCACACTAATTGAGTGTAAGATTTCTGATGAACTATGGTATGGATCTAAACCTAATTATTATGATCTTAAGAGGTTTGGCTATTTAATTTATGTTCATACTGATTATGGTAAATTGAAACCTTGAGCTAAAAAGGGGTGTTCTTGTGGATATCCTAGTGAGGTTAAAGGGTATAAGATTTGGTTGATAGAAGACAAAAAGTGCATGATAAGTAGAAATGTAATCTTTAAAGAACATATATTGTATAAGCATGACTTACATGCTCAAAGAGACATATCTAGTGTAGTGGAGCTTGAAGTAAAGAAAGCTCAAGAGCAAGACAAATCTGGCACAAATATACCAGATGAATCATATTCAGAAGATGAATTAGAGGAGACAAGTGAAGAGCTCAATGAACATGAACTGCCAAGTCAAGAAACTTATGTTCTGGCTAGAGACATACCTAGAAGGGAAATAAGAAGACAATCTAGGTATGTTGGTAACCCATTGGTATCTCATCTAATGCTTACAACAGAAGAAGGATCAAAAAGAGAACCAACATATTATAAAGAAGTGGTCAGAGATAAGAACTAGGGAAAATGGAAAAGTTCCACTAATGAAGAGACAAATCACACATGGGACCTGGTTGAAGTTCTTAAGAATTAGAATATTAAGGTCATAGGATATAAATGTGTCTTTAAGTATAAAGAAGGCATTCTTGGTGTAGAAAAACCAAGGTACAAAGCAAGATTATTGGCAAAAGGTTATTCACAAAGAGAAGGAATATATTATCATGAGATATTTTCCCCTGTAGTTAAGCATGTCTCAATGAGACTTATGATTTCTATTATGGCAAATGAAGACTTGGAACTTGAAATGCTTGATGCAAGCTTTTCTACATGGAGAACTTGAAGAACCCATTTACATGAAGCAACCTGAGGGTTATGTGGTTAAGGGGGAAAAGGATTGGGTCTGTCTACTAATGAAATCACTAGATGGACTCAAACAAAATCCAAGATAGTGGAATGCCAAGTTCATGAAGGAAGAAAACTTTTTCAGAAGCGATTATAATGGTTGTGTTAACATCAAGAGGATTGATGAATGGTCTTATATCTATATGCTTTTATATGTGGATGATATGTTAATTGTCTCTTTATATAAATTGAAAATATATATACTCAAAGGTAAGCTTAAGTCAGTCTTTGAAATAAAAGATTTAAGTCAAGCTAAGAAGATACTTGGGATAGACCTAAAGACAAACATAGCATAAAGAGTTTTAGAGCTGTCTCAGACAAGTTATGTTGAGAAAGTTATGTAGGTCTTTAATATGGATGAGTCCAAACCAGTTTTAACGACTTTAGGAGTACATTTCAAGCTACAAGTAGCAACAAACAACATTTAAATGAACATGCTAGCTATATGAAGACAATTCCATATGGAAGTGTTATCGGAAGAATAATTTTTTATGATGATAGGAACAAGGCATGATCTGGCATATCCTATTGGAGTTGTGAGCAGATATATGGCATCCCCTATAAAGGATCACTCGCAGTCAAGTGGATATTGAGGTGTCTCAGAGGATCTACAAGAACAAGACTAGTTTTCAAGAAAGGGAAAGAGTTGAAAGTTCAAAGCTTATATGATGCAGATTATGCTTTTGATTTGGATCGAAAGAGATCAATCATATGTTTTGTTTTCACAATGGGAAGTAAAACAATAAGTTGGAAGTCAGGACTTCAAAAGGTAGTGGCATTATCAACCACATAATTAAATTACATAGCGTTAAATGAAGCTGTTAGAGAAGCTACTTTGTTGAAGAGTTTTACAAAGGAACTGGGTATGAACAAGCTGAAGTTGAAGTATTTTGTGATTCACAAAGTGCAATAGCCTTATCCAAGAACCGGGTATTTCATGAGAGGACCAAGCATGTGGATGTGAAGTTTCATTATGTTAGAGACCAAATTGAAGACAAAGTGGTGAATGTGATGAGATCTCAACACTCTACAATCCAACAGATAAATCTACTAAAGTGTTGTCTGTTGGGAAAGTGTCTGAAGCATTGAATATTCTTTAGGTGTACTCTGAATAGAAGCAGAATAAATCTGGGACCACAACTGATGAAGCTGGTTGAAGTATCCAGTGAAGATAGTGAAGATGGAAATTTGAAGAAACTAGAAGCACATTTTGGTGGAATATTTTTGGATTAAATAAAATGGGCTTTGGGCTAGTTCTATTTCTGATTCGGCTCAGCTTAAAGAAGTAGGCCAGCTCCGAAGTGAACATATTACAACGTCTTCTTCATCGCCTGAGCTTCTATTTTGGAAGTTAGCTGAGTTTGTTAAGCTTAAAAAAAGTCTGTAACGGATTCTGTTTGCTTAATTTTAGTTAGGATTAATGCTTATATAATCACCCAAATCTCTTAATTGAGTTTGTACGGGTGAAAAGCATCTTATTCTTGTTTCTTAGAGCTAGGTTGTAACTTGGTGCTAAGTTGGAGTTAGTGGATTTCTAGAGGTGATTCCGGCGTGAATAGGTTGCCGTCTAATCGATAGTGGAGGTTGAACACGTAAAATTCCCTTGTGTTCTGTACTTTTATGTTTTAACTTAGATCTTTCCAACTTCATTTCCTTGTGTTATGTACTTTTCTTGTCGTTGTTAACAGGTTTAGGGATTGTGTTAGTCACAACATGTAATACATGATAACATACCAAAATATAGTGGTGATAATCAATCTTAATGTATTTACTCACAAAAATTAGTGTATTAGACAATTCATCGATAAAATTCATATGATTGTACAAGTAGTTATTGTGAAACTACAAAATTCAATGTATTAGAAATTCATCGATAACCATGTTGATATGTCATTTGTGAATTAATAGAGTTAGAATGTGATAGATGCGGTAACTTTAAGAGTTATTACTATTTACTCTAATATTTTTAAGTAATCATGGTTTACTTTTAAGTAACTTTGGTTATGTTAGATTTCTCTTTAGTCTCACTATATATTATGCTTTTAGGATTTTTGGGAACTTTTATCAAGAATCTGAGTGAATCTTGTAAGGGAAAGGGAAGAACACCTCTATTAAAAACTCTCAAACTTGTAAATTCTTTTGGATATCTAATTTAAGAGGTTTTCATTATCCGCACTTATCAAATTGGTATCAGAGCAGTTGCGATTCGGGAAAAATGCAACCATAAAAGATGGTTGCTTTGGAGAAAGCTATATAAGAAATGGAATGGGTGTTTGAAAAAATTCCTAAACATGAGAGTATGACACAGACAAGCAGTTGGAGAATTTGAATATTCTATATCGATTGGAACAAAATTTGTTGGGAAAAAATTATGTCTTATCGATAATAGCGAGAAACCCATCTCAAAGTGAAACACCAACAATGGAAGCTAATGGGAACAAGGCCATTAGATCTCGCAAAGAGGATAATACAAATGGAGAGGAGATCGTTTCTTCGGTAGAAACAGAAGTGAGTCATGAGCTAAACTTGTTGGATGGTATAGAAATGGTCTTTAAGGAGGCTGAAAGGGTGGAACCTGAGAAAACAACATAAGAAGAGCAGTTTGATACGGCAATGGGGATCATGGACCAGCTATTTGAAGAGTAACAAATGGGAAAAACAAAAGAAATGAATGATATGTACATGGATAATGATGCGCACCATATGTTTAAAATGCCAATGGGAGAAAATAAGGTAGTGAGAAGGAGAAAGAAGGGGACATTCACAAGGGCTAAAAGATTTAAGTACAAATCTGGTAGAATTAAGCTGAAGCATTTTTAACACTTAAAGAAAGACACGTCCAAGATTACAGAGACAGTGAGGAACAATAGGAGTTGTTGGTTTGAGTATATGCGACTGCAAGGAGATACAAGTAATAAGAAAAATAAAATAACCTAGGAGAAGCTTACGAAGAACAATATATCATGTAGAAGGCTAGAACTATGTGTGAAAAGGAAAAAAAGATGCTGAAAGGAATGGTAAAAGGGTAGAGATTCCATATATTGGAATATAAGGCTGAGAAGGGGGGCAAGAAAACATGTGTCAAGATGATGACACGCATCCACCATACTTTTAATATGATGCTTCTTCAAAGAATTATAGCTAATGGAGATAAGGGCACTAGGTTCAACTACAGAGGAAAACATCTGAACGTAAAGAAGCAGTTTCAGAAGAAGTACAAATCAACAAGACAAAGGTTGTAGACTTAGAAACGATCTCAAAGACTCACATGTTCTTCTCATAAGCGCCATAAAAGTTTGTTGTTGAGGTTCAAAAAGAAGAAGAAAAGAGAAAAGTTGCAGTATGAGAGGAGGGGTATTAAGTCCAACATATATATATATCAACCAACGAGTCTTTATAGAGTTTCTGTTGAGAGATATAACCGTTAAGAGGAAGAGCTTGACAACGCGGAAGAAACAAAAAGCCAGACACAAGTTCAAGCACATGAAAAAATAATTGGAAGGTTTTTAGGTAATCAAATCTTCTTTGTTTGGAGTCCTAGGTCGGAGCTCAAATGTCTAAGAGAACATCTTAAGGGATGGTGTAGGAAAAAACAAGAATATGAAAGTGCTTACAAATGTTTTTGGAAAAAGGAGTTGTACAAGGAAAAAATATTTAAAAATGAAAAGATGAACAATTTTGGAAGTCACCACACATAGTTAGTGACAGAACCACAGAGGCTTCATGAGATCGCTATTCTTACTTATCAAGTGGCTGACAAAATACGATCGTTGAAGTTACCTAAGGAAAAGAAAAGAACAAAACTGAAGAAGATAAGTAGTATGGTGTTGCTTGTAGCAGAAGGAAACAACATAATTCAACAAACGTCCAATGATATGCTGAAAATGGGACTCAAATATCTAAGGAGAAGATGCTTTGGATTAGGGACTTGAGGACTATATAACCCAGAAAAACCACCTGCCTCTAAAAAAAGAAGAGTCGTTGAAGATGGTAATTCCTATAATGGGAGACTAAGTGTTGGTAAAGTCTCATTTCAGAGGAGGCTTACTGGGTTAAATATGGGTAAATGGAGTAATTTCTTTCCTTATCTTGAGCTGTTGGAAGTTTGTTGGAACATTAAGTTGCAAAGTCTGTTGGGTAATAAGAATTGACTAATGAACAGGATTCAAGGGATAGAATGTCAAAAGAAAATACAAATGCAGAAATTGGAGGAAATTATAACTATAAATGGGATTGGGATGGGATGTAAGCTCAGAAACAAAGGAAGCTTTGTGAAGAAACTTCTAGGACAATTTGCTCTAGAAATGGTTGGGAGAAAAGTTTCGGAGGGTTACATTTGTGCCACCAATTTTAAGAACTGTGTTGGAATTAGTAGAAGAATATAGTGCTATCCCGAACGACAGGGAAAAATTGAATCTACTAAGCAAGCTACCGCTATTTTGTGGGTGTTTAAGTTCATTGGAAGCATGTTTTTGACTCCCACCTTGAAGATAAGGTGTATTTTAAACGGCGAGGTATTGATAGATGCAGTAACTGTAGGAGTTATTACTATTTACTCTAGTACTTTAAAGTAATCATGGTTTAATTTTAAGTAACTTTGGTTATGTTAGGTTTCTCTTTAGTCTCACTATATTTTATGGTTTAGGGTTTTTGAGAAGTTTTATCAAGAAGATGAGTGAATCTTGTAAGGGGGAGGTAAGAGAAACTCCATTAAGAACTCTTGAACTTGTAAATTATTTTGGATATCTAATCTAAGAGCACTACAAGAAAATACGGTAAAAACTGACCGGACAGACATACATCCGTTAGTTATTACTGGCAGAATAACTAATGGAAATAGCTCTGTCACTGTTTACTGACGGACGATACTCCTTCAGTAATTACTGACAGAATTTTTGATGGTATATTAGTGACGGATAAATCCGTCAAAAATCCATCACTAACCCGTTAGTAAATTTTCCCGGTGTAAATTAGTCGTTTAAAACCGTTGCCAACGGTTATATTCGTAGTTACTGACGGAAATATCCGTCAGTAGTCCGTCAATTATGACTCTATAAAAACCTGACCGCTCCACCTCCATTTATAACAAACTAAACACACATACATTCTTAGAAAATATGTCTACTCCCTATTTTCGATCATGGATGGATGGTGAAAGGATGAATGAAGACACAAAGCTTTTGAACGACGAATATGCACGTGGTGTTTGCGAATTCATGGAATTAGCATGTCGACAACTCGAGCACAAAGTAGTCGTAAGTTAAATGTTCATGCTCTTTATGTCGGAATTCTCATAATATGAGGATAGATTTAGTATGAAATCACTTGTATTGCAATGGTTTTATGTCGGGTTATAAGATTTGGTATTTACATGGAGAAAGACCTGATGTTGTTGGTAGTAGTTGCGCTAGCGAACCATTAGCCGATAGGAAAGAAGAACCTAGAACGGAATTAGATTTTGTGGCTGGTGTGGTTCAAATGGTTAATGACGTTTATAGAAAAAATATAGAGTCGGCGCAGGTTTCGAATGAAGAACCTAATTTAGAAGCACGACGGTTTTTTGATATGTTAGACGCACCGAATCAGCCATTATATAGAGGATGTAGAGATGGTCATTCACCTTTATCATATGCAAGTAGATTGATGGGAATAAAGACAGACTATAGTTTGTCTGAGGATGTAGTTGACGCAATAGCCAATTTTGTGAGGGATATTTTGCCAGAGGATAAAATTGATCCGGTTTCATATTACGAGATACAAAAATTTGTGTAAGGGATTGGATTTTCGTATTAGGTTATAAACGTGTGCATCAAAAATTGTATGATCTATTGGAGACGCGAAAAAAACTAGGTAAATTCTCGATATTGTCGTAAACCAAGGTATAAGGAAACATGCGGCAGAGTTTCAGTGCCCTACAAGAGGATGTGGTATTTTTCACTAACAGATAGGCTGAAGAGATTGTATCAGCCTGAGAGAACAACTGCGGGAATGAGATGGCATGCAGAACATAGATTTGATGGAGAGATTACACATCCTTCTGATGCAGAAGCTTGACGTCATTTTCAGTCTACATATCCGGATTTTGCATGCGAGACACGATATATTTATCTTGGATTACGTACAAATGGATTCAGTCCATGCAGGAAGCATGGTAGACAGTATTCTCTGAGGCCAGTCATCGTGACACCTTACAATTTGCCACCATCTTTGTGTATGAACCGAGAGTTTTTATTTCTCTCTGTTCTTGTACTTGGGCCAGATCATCCGAAATGAGCGCTTTACGTGTTTTTGAAACCATTGATAGCTGAGTTGAAGACATTATGGAAATATGGGAAGAGGTGTATGATGTGTCGTTACAACAAAATTTTAAGATGCGTGCGGTTCTTATGTGGACTATAAGCAATTTTCCAACGTATGGTATGTTATCTGGATGGAGAGTACACGGGAAACTAGCATATCCATATTGTAACAATAACACCAATCCATTCCAACTGAAGAATGGAAGAAAAACATGTTGGTTTGATTGTCACCAAAGGTTTTTGCCCCCGAGTCATCCATATCATCGCTTTGCTTCGTTATTCACTAAGAATAAATGCACTGAAAGTCCACCACATGACTTAGATGGCCCGGCTCTATTACAACAAATGAATTATTTTGGTATCGAGAGGACCAATGATTCTAACGTTGGTGGGAATGGACATGTTAATTATGATTGTTCAGGAGATCATCATAATTGGCGCAAGAAAATCATATTCTGGGATTTGCTTTATTGGGAAAAAAATTTGTTGAGGCATAATCTAGATGACATGCATGTTGAGAAGAACTTCTTTGACAACATAATGAACACCGTGCTAAATGTCCAAGGGAAGACCAAAGACAATTTGAAATCTAGATTAGACTTGCCTGACATTTGTTATCGTCCTCAACTTCACATCACGGACGATGGAAGTTGTCCAATTCCGGCCTTTAGATTACCTAAAAATGCAAAGGATGAGTTCTTTGACTAGATTATTCATAGGGTTAAATTTCTCGATGGATACACAACTAATCTCAGGAATTGTGTTGATACCGGAGAAAGAAAGTTCATTAGAATAAAGAGCAATGATTGTCATGTAGTGATGCAACGCCTTCTCCCATTTGCATTTGAGCATCTCCTTCCAAAAGATGTTCATGAAGCCATTGCAGGTATTAATTTAGTTATTTGTGTACACTTTACTTATATGTTTTAATTATTGATTACTTATATGGTTTTTTGAATTTATAGCGGTTGTGGATTTCTTTCGTAACATTAGCCAAATGACACTTATCGCTGATGGTATTTCCACATTACAGGCGAATATACCAATGATCCTTTGCGACTTGGAGAAGATTTGCCACCATCATTCTTTGACGTCATGGAACATCTCACGATTCACCGTCCTCGTGAAGCATCACTAGGTGGACCAGTTCAATATCGATGGATGTACCCCTTCGAGAGGTACATGTTCCACTTGAAGAAAAAGGTCAAAACTCTTAGCAAATTTGAGGGTTCTATTGTGGCACAGAGCATCAATGAAGAAGCTGCAAATTTTGCACAAAATTACTTTCTAAGAGATGTTCGGACAAAAAGCCATAAAACAACTCGATATGACGACGGTAGAGAACATCCTATATACCCTACTTATGTCCCAAACATGTTCCAAGAAATTGGACGACCTAGCGGAAAGGGTAAGACTCGCCGACTTACAGAGGAGGAGTGAAAACATTTACATATGTATATCCTCAATAATTGTGAAGATATGTTGGAATATGAAAGGTAAACATGAATACATTAATTTTTGCAACTTTTGATTATATATATAGTTTATATAACTTGTGTATCTTAAAACCTTGTAGGATATACAAAGAATTTGTCCGTGGTTACTTCCCGGATAAATCTGAAGACTAAGTAGAAGCTCTTAAACAAGAAGAGTTCATTAGGTGGCTGCAATTTTTTGCAAGTGTATGATTTAATGCAATTAAAAATAAATTTTATTTTAATCTTCTAACATTATATATATATATATATATAGGTTCGAGAGGAAACATCAAATGGTCGAACCTTCCCGCATGGTTGGTCGAACTCGCAAGAGGGCCGAACAGCAATGCTACGTCGTACCCAAGGTATTGCAAGAGGGGATTCGCGTTCAAGGTTAACGTCTTAGATAGGAAAAGGACGAATTTAGACCATGGTATATCGTCTAATTCCGGAGATGTTGTGTACTACAATATTATTCAAGAGATAATGGAGGTTCAATACCCAGGTATGTTGAACTTACGATGTGTTGTCTTCATGTGTGATTGGTATGATCCAATTGATGGTAGAGGTGTCAACATAGAAAATTTTTGCGTGAATTCGATAAATTTGCGTAGAAAACTTGGAAAATATGATTTTTCATTCTCGCCATTATCTTCGTATTTAGGTAATTCAATAAAAACAAATATTATATTATGTATAACATATATATTTACCAATTGTGCAGGTATCTTACATTAAGTACCCACACATAAGAGATAGGAACGATCATTGGATAACGGTGACGCAAGTAAATCCTAGAAATATGATAGAAAGCGTTTTATAGCATGAACCACTACAACCAATTGGAAATGGTTCAATAGCTGAGATTCAAGACGTCAATCTTATGGTGGACTTCACAATGTTTGGTGATTTCAATGTTGGTATACATGACGTAGACGATAGTCTTGTGACGAATTTGAAGATGACACGAATTCTGATCCATCAGATTATTCATCGTCTTCCAAGTAGATCCAAATTTTTTTGTGATATTTACAACATTTTATGCTATTTAAACATTTTATGTTATATTGTAATATTCTAAAATTTTAATTATAATTTCAAATATAAATTTTAATATTCTAAACATTTTAAATATCAAATAAAATCGCTTTAGAAAATTGAAATATTATGTTATGTAATATAAATATCATATATCAAATTTAAAATTCCCTAAGAATATTTAATATCATGTTATGTATATTACATGAATTTATACAAAATTTGTGTTACTGACGAATTTGTGAATTTCGTCAGTATTTTGTCAGTAACACTTAATTTGAGGTTTCAATCCCTAAAATTATGTTTTAAATTTTTAAAAATTATATGATCATACTAAGCATAATAATACTTGAACTGATTCATACTTATAATCAATTTTAAAAAATTATTCGAATAACATTTTACGAAACTTCATTGAGTATGATCTTTATAACCAAAAGTGTTTGTAAACTTATAAGATGTTAAACCCTAAAGTTCAAAATTACAAAACATCAATATATGAATTATCAATTGAGTTCAAGTACAAATTCATTATGACACTGAATCCCTAATCATTCATTTGAATTGGCAACCCTAATCAATAAAATCCAAAAACTAGACCCTAAATGAATCCCTAAATCATATTTACAACTTAATGACAGATTTACTAACAGATCTTATGAAGATCGTCAGTAAATCTGTCAGTAAGTTGTCATCAGTTCTTCATATACAAATCCCTAAACGTCATCAGTTCTTCATAGTTACTGATTGTTAATTGACGGACCGCTTCAGGATCCGTTCGTAATTTCAGCCAATCAGAACACATGCATGCCGTCAGTAATGCCGTCAATAAGTGGATCCGTCAGTAATTAGTGACGGATTACTGACAGATCCCAAAATATTTGGCGCGTTTCAGTTTCCCAAAAAAATTGAAAACCTGCGAAAATTCAAATTTTTGGTTACTGACGGAAAATTAACGGACTTGTCCGTCAGTTTGTCAAGTATTAAACCGTCAGTTTGTCAAGTATTAAAGCAAAAACCAGACTCTTCTTTCACTTTTTCCGCGAAGAACACAGACAAAACCGCCAATTTCTCTATCAAATCTCATTTCCACTTCGTTCACTGGCCAATCCAAGGTTAGTTTATGATTTATAAACTAGATTTAGGTTCATTGTGTTGATTTGAATTGATTTGAACGATTAGTTTATGATTTATGTGTTGTTTAGGGATTACAAGTTGATTATTGATTTAGGAAAGTTTATAGATTGAGAATGAAATGTTGTTTAGGGTTTGTGTTTTTGGATGTTTCGGGTTTTCGAAATATTGTGTTTTTAATGATTTGAAATGTTTGGATTGTTTAGGGTTTATCATTTAGTTATTGATTTAGGAAAATTTATAGATTTAGGATGAAATGTTGTTTAGGGTTTAGTTTTATGAATGTTTGGAATTTAGAGTTTAGGGTTTTGAAAAATTTGTGTTTTTGATTATTTGAAATGTTTGGATTGAAATATTTGATGATTTTAGATGTTTAATGAATATTTACGATGTTGAGATTTAATTTTTAAAAAATTTTAGATTAAAGTATAATATTTATATATTTTATGTGTTTCTATTAAAGTTTGAGATTTAATTATATAAAAAATTAAAAAATATTAAAATTTTAATTATACAAATGTAAATTTAAATAGTTTAAGCTACTAATATTAATTAAACATAACTGTAATTTCAGTTCTTACAATAACTTTAGAGGATAAGGAGAGGCAAGAGTGTCTCCTCGGGACCTTCGTTTACGTCGTTTACACCACGGCCGACGTTCACACCTGATACTGAGGTGTCTGACTCTCAGGCACCTCAAGGACCATCGATACCTCCACAATGTTTGACGTTAGCTGAGCTGAGAGGTTACAGTTGTTGCATCCATCTGCATAAGGCGGGATGACGTGGTTTCCGCAGACGGATAACGGTATCAGCAAATGCATCATGAGATTGATGCACAGTCTTCTGCGAGTAGCATACCCAAGGTTCAAAGACATGCCAGAAGAGGATCGAGATTTTTAGTTTAATTGTTTCGCGGTAAGAAATATATAGATTACATTTTTTAAATAGTTGAATTTACCAACAAAATTGAAATATCTAGTTATTAACATTGAATTTTTAAATCTTATAGCTATAGTACAACTGGGACTCCGATATTACCTCTATAGTAAAGAAGGAGTTCAAGAAAAGAGCGGGCAGGATTAACAGCAACCACGTGTACGCGTGGAAGATGACTTGGTTGACGACTGGAAAGAAGCACACTGGAATGTCCGATAAAATCTTCACGGACTTCGTCGAATACTGGGCTAAAGAGGAGATTGGGCGATTGTCTAAGACTAACAAGCAGAACTGGTGCAGCGAAAGAGATGGTAGGGGGATGTCGACTACGAACTCGGGTGCCAGGAGTACGGTCGCTAAGGAGGTTGTGATGGTATGACTTAATTTATAACATAGTAAATTTAATATTTCAATCAAAATATTATCTAATTATACTTTTAATTTTTAAATAGTGGGGTAAGACTGCCCAACACCCTTCGCCCATTGAGCTTATGGAGGACATTCACACGAACAAGAAGACCGGAAAACTTCAGGATCCGCTTTCTCGTGAGGTGGTTGAGACGTCAAGAAAGATGATGGAAGAGGTGCGGGCTTCTCAGGGGACACCGGATGATGATGACATCCCGCCGGAGACGCAGTATGAGATAGTGTCTAATGTAAGTAATATTTTAATTTAATTTTATACTATTGCATATTATTTATACTAATACT
>OVAV01000213.1:779-21815 GCA_900406375.1 Iberis amara | reverse complement strand
GACTCTCCTTAATGGACAACCAATAATGATGCCCTAATATTTCAGTATTATTACCAACATTTTAAAGATATATATATATATATATATATATATATTGATATATATATCTACCTAAATTTAACTCAGTATCTTAATTTCAGAGTTATTAACATAATAACATGCATTTTAATTGACCAATAGCGTTTGTCTAGTAGTTTAATCTCAGGAGTTGGTTCCATAAAATCTCTTTAGTTCAATTTCCACTTAGAGAAATACTTTAAGTCATATCATCATGTATTAGCAAAGGTTGGTCCCGGATCTAAAGAAAGATTAAGACCAAAGATCTGAACTCCTCTTGGTTAACATGCATTTTAATTAGTGTGGGACGTTACATTCAATTTTGTCAACTTTTTATCTTCTCTCTAGATCTCATTATCTCTCCTCTCGAGAAAGAGAGAGTCCGAGAGATTCTGAGATCTTGAGAGTCTTTCTCCTCGCCGCCGAGCCACAACCTCCTTGTACTGCGTCCCCGGGGCTCGCCGGCGACTCCAGAACTGCGAGCTCACCCCTAAAACATTCTGACGATTTCCAATCTCAACTACTCTCATGCTCCAAATTTGCCAAATACATAGAAGTGGAGAAATGGCCATACGGTGGAACATTCCGGCCAGCTTTGCTCTATGGCGACATGGCAAAAATGACAGATTCAGGAGGGACCGCAAGGCGGTGCGGTTTCTGCATGTCGAGTTTGAGTGGGTCGTCTCTTCCTGTCAGTGGTCGCGTGAGGATGTGGACATCTGAGAGGTGAAACTTCTTTTCGCGGCGGTGGAAACTTCCTTAACCAGTCCGGAACCTACTCTCCCTTGGTATGCCAAGGCGTCTTTAAGTTGACCTTCTTCTTCCTCCACTTATGGGTTTTTGTGCGGGTGACGGCAGCAACGGTGCAGAGTTCTTCTACATCTCCATAGTGTTTCTAGGTTTCTGGATCTAGACCCGTTTGAACCTTAGATCCATTATCCAAATATGTTTCTAGTTGTGAGTGTATGGAGGTTTGGTTTTCTTTTTTAGCAGACGTTTTGTAAATTGGCTTACATGTGGATTAATAACACATAAAACTTTTATCAAAAACAAAGAAAAAAAACAAAACATGCATTCTAATTTTAAAATCCTAATCGCTAAATTTTAAATATTGAACGGTTGGCATACGTATTTTGCCCAACCCTTAGACAAAGTAGAAGAAGAAGGTTGGCAACAGATACATGATACATGCAATGACATTGAAGTGCATGAAAAATAGTCATAATACCGTCAAATGTGACAAGAAATAGTTATGAAAGCGTCCAGAGTGTACAAACAAATCCATCTTCTTCTTCGTCTTCTTAATCTTTTACTTTTAGTTAGACGGCTCCACTACCGGTGGTATGCAATCCACTTTATATCGAAGAGTCTAATTTCACGGAGAATAATCATTAATAATATCAGATCACGGAAAATGAGACCCAAAATTTTATTCACTCTTTTACCTTTTTGAAAAAAGTTGAATATGAATTATCCCAGACAAGTTTGTAGTTTCCAGCCATTAGAGTAGAGAAGTTACCCTGCAAGAA
Source organism: Iberis amara (assembly GCA_900406375.1). Classification (NCBI taxonomy): domain Eukaryota; kingdom Viridiplantae; phylum Streptophyta; class Magnoliopsida; order Brassicales; family Brassicaceae; genus Iberis; species Iberis amara. Next base: position 20,229 of record OVAV01000213.1, on the reverse strand, counting down.
TAAGCCTTCAGCTACGCAACAACATAAAACATTGCATATGGACATTGCCACTCACCTGGTCAGCTTCATACCGACGGTAGGGTAATATCAGCTGTAACAACAACAACAACAACACCACTCAGAAAATCTAACATATATACTATATGCTAGCAAAATTTAACCAACACCCACAGTCTTTTCCCCTGAAGCATTATTGTACTCCACGCGAAATCCGATATCCTGGGAAATTTCAATTAGAGGACAGTCAACAAAAAACAAAGATTCATCTCACAGCAACATTGGGGGAGAAACAGATACAATTTTTCAAACAAATTTTGAAGAGGGAAACAAAACCAATCATATCTACGGTGACATAATGTGTAAACACATAGAGAGAGTTCAAAGCACAATACCATGCTTATCTTGCCTTGCATCAATGAGAAATCCCAAGCAATATATGAGTTTTCAGATTCCACCATCAGTGAGACCTATAACAACATTGACCAGAAAATGTGAATGATACTCACTAACATCACTTCTCACTTTCTAACATAGGGTAAATAGGATCTTGGATAATCTAAACATTCAGTTTTATTCATTAACAAAAAGCATCTCAGGAGAGTATTCTACCTCATAGGTTCTCCCAGCTTGAACAATTATCTCCTTGTACTCGTCATTTTCCCTAACAAGTACAAACTCTTGAAATCGTGCGAATCTTTTTTATTTTTTGGAAGCTAACCTTGAGCTCCATATGCCAGCGGTATCTGCTGAAATGAAGAAGGGGGCATTGGCAAACACATCGCTGGAATATCACAAAGTACGACGTTAATATTCTTCAAAAATGAAAAGGCAATGCCTAAACACATCTAATAGTATTTGTTTTGTTGGAAACAAATTGTTAATCAAAACCAGATAAAACCGAAAAATTAACTGCAAACTAATGTATCTAGAGAGAATGAATCTCATGTAAATTAGTAATTACATCATAGCTAAGTGGTTGTCTCCTACGCTAAGCACAAATATAAAAAATAAAAAAATTTGTATCGTTTTATTTGGTGGTAAAAATTATATGTAAATTATAACGTGATTGATTATCTATTTTCTAGTCTTTGGCTTGTAAGTTATAAGAAAACACCATGAAAAAATCATTTGCGGCTTAGAGTTGTTTACTTTAGTTTAGCAAAATTCCAATTTGATCTAGTTCGTTTTTAGTCAAAAACAACTTTAAGATATTAAAGATGCAAGACAAATGACAATTTTAGCTTATATAATGGATTATTTTGATTAGACATTAAAAAATTACAATTTAATTATTAACCCAACCATACAAGCGACCAAAATAAAAATTAATAATTCGGACACCCAAAAAATATTTCTTGAAATCCATTAACGGATCTAAACATAACTTCAAACATATTCATAGTCAAGTATGCAACTAGTTATAAGAAACTTTTTGAGGCCAGTTTCAAATTACGATTATTATTTTATTTTTCACCCAAAAAAAAAGAAAAAACAAGTTTTTTGATGTCTTGCAAGAAAATAAATTTATCTATTTCCTTTTAAAGAATAAGGTGACCACCAACTTGATTAGTAGAGATACACCCACCAATAGGATAAAACAAATTAATAGGCACTAGCAACAATTTTAACAGACCAAAGATGGATTAGAAGACAAGGAGCAAGAAGGTTGCAAAAGTTACTTATGTTAGCAATCTATACTTAAAAGAAGGAAGATGGTACCTTATAAAGGTGACGAATCTTTCAAACTCAGATGTGTAGACGATGGCAGCTTTATTCACGAGATTCATTTGGTCTTTGTCCCTGCTCATCTCACATATAATAAGATTTCACAACCTCCAAATGGGCACGCACATTGAGAGAATTTAAGGGAATCTCACTTATAACAAAAACAAGGAAAATATTATCCAGATATCTTACAGTTTGAAGGTATCATATCTTTCCCAGAGAAGTGTTAGAAAAACGCGGATTGCCATCACCATTTTTGTGAGACTGTATAGAGAAGGTCCATAACGTTCTCGCTGTTCTTCCATTGGCCCATCGTCATCGTTTATTTGTCGGATAAAATCCAACAGCACCTGTGGAACCCCTACCAAGTATTTAACAAGGGTTTTGTAGACACCAGTCGCAGAGCCTAGCTGAGCCAACTGTCTCCGCCTAAACAAAAAGTCAAATGAATGCATAATGCATAATGACAAAGCAAGTAACCAGCAAGCGGCAAGCTCACCTCTCCATCTGCTGCTTCCAAAGAAGAGCATATTTGTCGCGTATACTCCCTCCAGAGCTAACCAAAGCGTCAACCTCCGCCTGTCTGTTCCTCTCCGATCTCTCTTTCTGCTGTCTGATGAGCGTTCCCCGGAAATCTTGAGGCATGTAGGTCATAACTGTGCTGAATACGCGCTCGGAATTCTTCGTCTGGAAGGCAATCATTGTAGGTAATGCCTTATCAAAATTATCCTTAAGATGTCGCAGAATAGAAGAGAATTCAGCATCTTCGGATGTGGAAGGTTCCCGAAGCTTCGCGCAAACAAACGAGAGATATAAGACACCACAAGTAGACGCAAAATAGTTCGGACAAAACGAACCTAAGATTCACCTGAGCAGGCCAACGAGATGGTTGCAGAAGAAACAATATCTCCTCCATCTGCTCCCGGTTTTTCCAAATATTCTCATCAATTTTGTGAGGAGGCTGCCGGTTAGATTCGTCAATCAGGGAAGTTTCTCCTAGAAACCGAAGCATAAGAGTTTATTAAGGAAATTCAAACCCCAAACAAACAAACAAAAAATGATTCTATCGGATCGGAAACCTTGTGTAGGGGGAGATTGGAGGGTTAACAGTTGAATAAGAGAAGCGATGTCAGAGGAAAGCCGAGAAACGTCGTCCGAAAGAGGAGGGAACGGATATTTTTCGTAGTATGAAGCGAGAAACGCCCGGGTGATGGGGACGATGCCTTCCGTTGACGCCATACTCAAAAATCCTTGCGCGATCTACTCACTCACACACACACCACCATGCCACCGCCGAAGAGAAAGTTATTGATATTGAACGAATACGATCAACGAGAAAAAGCATATTCTCCCTTCCGGCACCTTCCTACATGGGCCATCATTAAGCCCATCTATTACTGGGCCTTACTTTCGAGTTTCAACAACAATTACACACACAAAAAGTCCACCTTCCCTTGAAGTAAGTAGAAATGTCGATTAATAGTAACACAATATCAGGGAACAAGAACCACGCTGAATCATTATCTTACATAGAACAAGGTCAAGTGGCAATAAACAGTAGAAACGACAACAACAACAAAAACACAGTGAAGCAAACCCCAAACAAATATACACTTGACACTAATCACCGCACTCTGCATGCTGTAGGTCCACCCGGTGAACAATTTGGATTGGGTGACCTGCAAATGGCACCAGGCCCAATGTTCTTTGCAAACCTCCTGTGCATTCTATAATCAGGCACTCCTCCCATTGCAAATGCAGCTCCAGGCTGGATCAGGGCATCACTTGCACACTGCAAAGGTTCCAAAGTCTCGACCACATCACTCATCAATGGTCTGGCTTTTGGGTTCTGGCTAAGACAATAATACGCTAAGCTGCATGCCTTCTGAGCTTCCCTGACAGAGTATTGGTTCTCCAGCCTCGGGTCAACTATTTGCAGTAATTTTCTTTTATCATTCAGCTTTGGCCGAGCCCAATCAACCAGGTTCTGCTCCTTGCTAGGTCTTGTCTTGTCCACTGATTTTCTTCCTGTCAACATCTCCAGAAGAACAACCCCAAAGCTGTACACATCACTTCTGGCCGTCAGGTGTCCTTGTTCATTGGCAATAGAGTCAAGTCAGTGTGTATTTCTGTAATGGTATAGACACTCGTTTTCATGCAAGCAGAGAGAGACTTTGCTGCTCGAAATAATGTTGTGAAATGTGAAACACAAGTGCGTATAGAGGCATGGTTCAACATCTCAAACGCCACAATCCTATATGTTAAATAAAAGCATACTAAGGTAGCGGACAAACGCGCTTACACATTTAGTTAACAACTTCAGCAACTACCCAAGTGTATGCATCTGAAAAAAATAAGTTGAAGGGGACACATCGGGCTAGCTATATTATGCATGGCATACCAGTCATCACATATTCTGGTGCAGCATAGCCATAAGTACCCATTACTCGAGTTGATACATGTGTTTCATCACCCTGAGGCCCAGCTTTAGCTAAGCCAAAATCTGAAAGCTTGGCTGTATAGTCCTGCAGGTTCAGCCAAAGCTAGGATATATTAGCTATGAGAAGGTAATACCAACATTTTGGGAGAAGATTTGAAACGCTGAAAGAAAAGAATAACTAGTAACCGAATCAAGAAGTATGTTGGAAGTCTTGAAATCACGATAGATAACAGGTCTTTCAGCATTGTGGAGGAAAGCAAGCCCTTTCGCAGCGCCAAGAGCAATCATCATTCTTTTAGACCACGACAGCGGAGATGTGGTTTCTGCGGTAACTTGGTTAATTACAAACCAAGCTAAAAACAAGAATGTGAGATTATGTATGGGTGCAGGGATTACTCCGAAAGAGGTGATTCTCAAGGCTGCCTCGCAACATGAACTCATAGACAAGCAATCGGTGATCGTCCTCGCAACAGTAACCAATAAGCTTGACAAGATTGGGATGACGAAGCTGGCCGAGGAAATTGACCTCGGTAAGCCATTCACGGTGGCCCTGGAGGCCCTCTTTGTTGAGCACCTTGACAGCAACAGGGAGAGACTTGAGGCCAAGGCGGAGATTGTCATCAATGTAGCCCTTGTAGACGGTGCCGAAGCCACCTTCTCCGAGTATATAGTCGGGGCGGAAGCTTTTGGTGATGGTCTCAAGCTCAAACAAAGTGAAGGGAATGACTTGCGCATACGAAGGAGGAGTGTGAGAGTCGTCCTGGAAGCGAGGAGTGGATAGATCGCTCAGATCTGAGACGGAGCGGGAGTGCTTCTTCTGGAGCTGTTGGGCTGAGAGATGAATCAAAGAGAAGAGATCAGGAAAAAGATATGGGAAGAAAGACGGAAAGAGGGAGATAGAGACCTTGAGCTTGAGCTTGAGGAGTGAAGACGGCAGCCTCGTCTCTGGTACCGCAGTTGCCCATTCTTAGCAGATAGAAAACCGTGGAAAGGATCTCATTCTCAATCTCAAGCTCAAGCTACCCAACGCGATTACCAAACCCTAATTGCAATCAAAGAAGACAACGAAGCTCTCCTCACCTCACCACTGGGAGTGGTCTACCATTTTCAGGCATACGGACTGAATTGGGCTTTAGAGTTTCTTTTTATTATGGGCCTTCTTACTGGGCCCTCTGAGTCGTACTTGTATCATAGGAGACAACATATACAATGCCATGGTACATTGATGAGTTTCATACGAAATTTATATCGAATTAAGTGTTTTTTGACAACCGGATCGGATCAAAGGTTTGATCGGGAATTCAGGATCAATCTCGAATTGGAGGAGTATCCGGATTAGGTTAATAATAAAATTCAAATCTAATTGAACCAATTAAAAATATGAGCTAGACCGGTAAAAATCTGAGAACCAACAATCCAATTAAACCGTATTAAACCATATTTAATTTTTAGTTAGCAATTTTTTCACTAAGTCTAAACATTAATATTTTCTAATAACTTATGTATAACAACATTAACTTAACTTTTTATGTTATTTTAGTACAATTTATTGATTTTAGATTTAAAATCTTGACATATGTTTTTAGTTATTATTATAAAGACTTATTTTATATAAATATTATGATTATGATTTTTTTCCAAACGTGCAATGAGTATAATACTAATTTTATATGCATATAAAAATCAACAAAATTATCACATTCGTCCGATCAAGTCAGGTCGAATCACATTGACCCATGACCCCAAAAATTTTTGATTCGATACTTTTTTAAAAAAAGCTCGAAGTATATTTAATTAACTCTACCAACTTATACCCACTCAATAAACAATGATTAGTCTTTGCAACGATTAATATATACACTAAAACCATCCATGATTAGAAAATTGACAACAGTTACATCCTAATAATGCTACTTAGCTTAATCATATTTATTAGGTGAACCAAAGAATAGTTTACTAATAAACGAAAGAGAGAAAAAAAAATCAGAACGAGAAGTTGAAGATGAAAAAGTGAATGAGTCATTTTTTATTACATTTAAATTGACAGATCCATAAATAAAATAAATCATAGAGAAATATAAACATATTTGTAACTTAGTGACGAAAGTTTATAATCTAGTGGGAAGAAAGCAACCATGAATAAAGAAAAGCAAACAAGAACTGCAACGAGTTCCTCCGAGTGAATAACTAGCTAAATGCACGGCAAGTGAGATATATGCATGTGATTAAAGATGTGACATGAGATAGATATATGCATGTGAACTACGAAATCAATGATTAATTATTGATGCGGGTAAGCACTGTTTGATTTTGACATCAAAGCACCTGCACATATATATATATATATATATGATCCCTGAATACATGTGTAGTGAGCTGCTAATTACTAGCTGTATCGATATGAATCTATTTAATTATATATATAGTTAATCAAGTGATCATCATTATATATATATNGGTAAGCACTGTTTGATTTTGACATCAAAGCACCTGCACATATATATAATATATATATGATCCCTGAATACATGTGTAGTGAGCTGCTAATTACTAGCTGTATCGATGTGAATCTATTTAATTATATATATAGTTAATCAAGTGATCATCATTATATATATATATAGAACTAGTAGAGGGAAGTGATCCGTTATCTCAATAATTAATAGCATGGAACAAGAAGAGAATGTGGTGGGATGGAGCGACGATGATGATGATGAATCATTCATTGAAATACAAATCAACAAAGCAGCCACAACATCTGCAACGATCTTCTCAACAGCGTCAAGCTGCATCTCAGCATATAGCAGCGTGACAAGGTTGATGATGAAACTGGGTTGTTTGAGTATAGTGGGGGTCATAAGAGAGAAAGTGAACGTGGGAGAGAAGTGGGTCCTCCAAGTTATACACGGACGACGAAACAAGACTTCTTCCCTACAACGTTACACTGTCACAGACGATGATGCATTAACCGACGATTCCCTCAAAGCCGCCATCGCTTACTGCAATGCCTCCTCTCTCTCTCTCTCTCCCCTCACCAAACCTAGCTAATACCCTTTCTTTCTTTCTAAGTGTTTAAGTGTTTACTCTATATATACCAATGGATATATTTTCTTTTTACATTCTCTCAATGGCTGATTGTTATTGTGGTATAGTATGATTTTTATATACAAGAAAGAGCGTAAACATCAAAGAAACATTACTTATTTTGTAGGGGAGTAAACATCAAAAAAAAAATTGTCCAACCTGCAATAGTTGCTTTCTTGCATAACTTACTTCCAGGACCAGGAAGTTCAAAAGACAACAGCACCAATTATATTTGGAAGGACTAGGGATAGTGACCTTATGCCTGAACCAAACCAATACTCATTTTTCTTTGTTTCCTGTGTAAATTTGTCAGTTTATCATCAAACAATTACACTCCCTTCTTTCTCTAAATATATCACAATATTTCCACATACGATACACAACACAACCTTCAATAATTAGACATAGACACGGCACAAGTCAATATTCAGCAGATGAAACAGAAACTCAAGTCAAGAATCAGAAAAACGGCAGCCATCTTCTGGTTCTGCTCTCCCTTTGGCTATGAGATATTACTATATCCCTTCTCTGTGAGTTGCTTAGCCACATCGCCAACACAACCCCCACTAGACTCACAACTGGTGCAGCAGCCAGGAACAGCCATCTTCCTCTGCTCATACCATCCTCACCTCTCTCTACAAACTCCTCTTCACCAGAGGAGGAGCTATCCTCACTCACATCCATCGCATTCGCATTCGCATTCTGCTTTCCCTCCTCGTAATCTTTATCATCTGTAGGGAGCTCATAGCGGCAGAGTGGGCAGGAGTTACGGGCACTCAGCCAAGGTACGATACAATGAGCATGGTACAAATGGAGACATGGAAGCTGTGTGGCTTCATTGCCGAGGGTGAAAAGCTCCTTGCAGACGGCACAGACTAGGGCCTTGTTTACATGCTCCTCTCCAGTGATAACCCTTGGAAGATTCCTGACGCATGACACAGAAGCAGGTGGTGCACCTCTTCTTGAATTGTCAGACTCAGCAAGTTGCTCAAGAAGTTCTTCAAAGCCCCTCTCATCAAGATAGTCCTCAACATTTGCAGAGAACTCCATATCCTCCAAACCAGTGAAGATGTTGCGAGATAACGCTTGCCTCCTCTCTATAATTCTTTGACGAAAGCCTCTCTCTAACTCAGGTGAATCAAAACGGGTCATGGAGCTGTAGCTCTCACTTGGACTTGCCAAATAATTTCTATAACGTGTTGCAGCCACCCCTGAATCATCTGCCTCCTCCCATTCCGTGTCTGAGTTCCACTGGTTGAGACCGGCATTCATCGGGTCTATATCAGTGTCAAAGTCAAGTTCGCTCCTGTGGTCTGGCTGAAGAAAGGTATCCGCATCAGACTCACCGTAAGCACTAAAAGAAATGGTATCATTATCCCCCGAGAACCTGTAGAGGCTAAAACTAGCGTTAGATTCGGTTTCGCCATAGCGAGAATCGAAATCTTCACTTTCAGATTCAGATAAAATTCTCCATCTGCTTGGAGTGGTAGTTCGGAGGTCATCAAGGCTTTGTCTTGCGACGGTGATCAGTTGTGTGAATTGTTGGGTAACAGATTCAGAGCTGTGGTGGCTACTTCTCCTTCTGAGCCTCCTCCTCCTCCTTCTAGCTGCTTGCCTCCGGGGCAAGGGAGGTGCCGGGGTGCCCAAGTCTTCGAGCAACAAAAACTTACAGTCTCCACATAAGCTAAAGATTTCGAGATCATCGGAAGGAGATTGAACAAGTCTTCCACACAGATTACACGCCGAGGATGGGATTGAATTGGGGTGACCATCAGAAGGTCCCTGCGGTTGTGATTCCATCAGATCCAATCTATGTCGAGGGTGATGAGAAAAGATTTATCGGATCTTAGAAACCCTAGGAAGGTGAGGTGAAGGACGGTTTCCGTGAAAGAGATGGAAGAAAATGGGGTCAACGATGGAATTTTGTGTAAATTTCTGAGAGTTGTCCTTTTTTTTTTTATTATTAGTAACCGAAGTCTCCGAGTCAGGGAGAGGGTTTGGTCTGCTCTATTGATCATACAAGCAGATAGGTATGAATGCCCAAGATCCACCTGCTGTAGCTAGAAGCTGCTTGACTCGATTCCCAAGAAAGTTATATACACACACCAAGCTGACTTCAAAGGACCAAACTCATTGCCCTATTCAGTTTCTTTCTAGCTTTGTGGGTCCGGTCCAATTCAGTCACCTCTCCTCTTGCTCTTGCTGTTATCTAAATCATGGCGTATAAGAGAAGGCAGGGGATCGGAAAGTTTGAGACTTTCAAAGAGGACATTCACACCGCCGTCAAAGATATACCACCGCCGGCTTTTGACCAACCTAGATCTAAGGTTTTTCCTTTAGATCCTCAACTCATTACTTTATGATCCGCTCAATAAACTGCGGATCATGATTTTTTTTGTCTGGGCAGAATATTACTGCATACACGACCCAACCAAAGGGATTGTGGGGAGTCTTAGCCCAGAAAGCAAAATCTGTTATTGACGACAACAAATCAGATGAAGGCGGGTTGAAGAAGATGGACAATCCAAAGCTTCGGAGAGGGCTGGATAAGATTACATCTTCTCTTAATCAGATTGGTGACACTTTTGAGAAAGCCTTTGAGGAAGGCCGGACACTCGTTGAGAACAAAACAGCTGATATCATCCGGCGTAGAGGAACTAGTCATACTCAAACTCAAAATCAAAATCAATCTTATGGAGTAAGTAGCTCGAGGAAAAAGTCTCCAGAGAAGCCAATGCATATGGAACATGATGAGACTCAACTCAAGGCATCTCGCGATGTAAGTAAGGTCTATTCTTGATTGGGGCATTGGTCATAGCTTCGTTCGTTCGTTGATAGTTTCATGATTGAGGTGCAGGTGGCGATGGCCACAGCTGCTAAAGCAAAACTCCTTCTCCGTGAGCTGAAAACTGTGAAAGCAGATCTTGCATTTGCAAAAGAACATTGTGCTCAGCTTGAAGAAGAAAACAAACATCTGAGGGAGAACCAACTTGAGAAGGGAAGCAACCACGCAGACGAAGATTTGGTAAAGAATAGATCATGTGATGTCCTAATTTGTGTGTTGCCATATAATAACTGCGGTGTTGAATCAGATACGGCTCCAGCTGGAGAGCCTGTTAGCAGAGAAAGCACGGTTGGCTCATGAAAACTCAGTGTACTCGAGAGAGAACCGGTTCTTGAGAGAGATAGTAGAATACCATCAGCTAACGATGCAGGACGTTGTGTACATAGACGAAGGCAGTGAAGAGGTAACACAAGTTTACCCGAGTGAAGAGGCGATTAAAGAGATTCTTGTAAGAGAATCTCATATTGACAAATGATAATGTGCAAGTGTGGTTTGAATTCATTCATTATTATTTGTATGTTTGTTGTTGTGCCTGCCCATGCATTGATTGATTTCATTCTACAAAATCATATAAAAAGGCGATTTCATATTGACAAATGATATTGTATGAACATATTTATTTAAGGGCATCAGTGAGTTCACAGCTCGAATGGCATTGTATAATAAATACAATCTCTAAGAAAGCCAGCGACTGCGAGTGAGTATGTGTTGGATTCTTAATCATCAGAATATCTGGAAGAAAAGGCTGGTTGATCCATCTCCAAATGATTTTAGATCTGCTGGTTTTACTAAGGCCCTGCACAGAGGGCACGTCCTCTCTCTCTCAAACCTGCCCAGTCATAGTCAACATCCACATTCATATCACAATGTTATATGCACAAACAAACCAACTCACCACTCTGACACGCAATCTTCACAAAACATGTGTTTGCAGCGAAGAAGAATTGGGGTGTGCATCTTCTCCTGGCAGATTGCACACAGGTCACCCGCTGCATTCACCTGCACACATCAGAAAGCCATTTCTTTCCTCATTCTCAACAAGCATTACTTAGATTTGAATCTGCAACCAGTTATACAGTACCTGCTCTGTAGTTGCATAAGATCCATAATGCACCTCCTTCCGCGACAAAGTCTTCAATGCCGTAAAGAACGATTGAACCTGAAATTCTTTGTCATTATCTCCATCACATTACAGAAAAATAAAAGAAGATTACAATTACAGGGAGACGAAAAAGACCTACCTTCTCAACTACTGAAGTAAGCTTGAAAGTCAGATATAGTCCTGTCATAAGAGAGGAGAAGAGGCTTCCATAGTCCTTGTTCAAGAAGAAACGGTACCATACAGGTGTAGGCAGTAATGAGCGATACAGAAGCATCAAATATTCCACCAATGTTAGCAATTGACCCTGCATATAAAGTGAATAACCAGATATGTACAGCTTGTCAAAGGTACATCACATACACACACAATGAGCCATGCCAGTTTAAAGAGAAAAACAACAGTTTTCTACGTCACCTGTTTACGGTAATTTCGACCCCTACTATTCTTGTAGTACATTAACAGAAAACACTTGAATATCATGGAGGCCTGCCGGACAAGTGTATCTGAAGAAAATAGGCACAAGTAAAAGTCATTTAAACAATAAACGATATCAATGAAACATATATTGGAATAATGCAACAACAGAGACATGGCAAATCTTTTGTGCTGTGATGACATAATAAAGAAGAGATGAAATCTTAGCTGATGAAACTGAGACTCATTAGAAAAGGGAAGAAATTTTGGAGAGAAGGTACACACCATTGACCACTATGATAAAAATGGCATGCCAGAAAGGAGGTATGGACTTGGGAGGCAGCATGATCAACGGATATAAGAGGTCATCCTTCCGAAACCACCAATAAACACCAACAACATGGGCCGTAAATGCTACAGAAATTCCGACTAGTGCTGAGATATGCCTCTCACCCTGTAATCATTATCAAAGACCATGCTTGAGACTAATACTAACCATTTTGGATTTTGAATTCAGTAAATGCAAATATTAAACCTTCAAAGCTGTTTGCTTCTTCAGAATATCATTTGACTTGAACATGACAGCAGCAATCCAAATTGCGACGAAGAAACCTGAACAATAGCAGCAAAAGTCAAATAACAAAACAAGTGACGATCATAATAGATAAGACAATGCATACAAGAGATATACCTTGCAAATGCTGACGGATAAAAACAACCAATAGAAGCAAAGAAAAGGGAAGAATTTGCTCGATCCAACGTGCAGCCTGCTGAATATCATATCTTTGGTAAGGAGAATCCCGGGTTGCAGCATCTCCAGCAGTAGGTTCACCTGGAGGAGCCTGAGAGGCACCTTCTCCAGCACCCGTGGGATCAACCTGAGTACCAGGACCCAAAACTTCAGTCTGTCCATGGCCACCGGCTTCCCTCAGACCATTAATATCAGTTTCCGCATCCTGCTCCCCACTCCCAATGATCCTAATGGCAACCTCCCCGTTGGAGACTCCTGCAGAAGAATCATCGCTGACCAGGGTTTCCGCCTCCTGACTAGGGCTAGTTCTAGTACGAAAGAGACCTGAATACTCCAGCAACGTTGAAATGGGGGCCCGAATGATGTTAGAAGCTGAGAGGATAGAATTTCTTCGAGGAGAACCCCTGAAGGAGTCATGGTTGGTGCTGGACGTTTCCATTTAGGGGTAACAAGAAGACCCTAGACATATATATTAGAATAAAATCGAAGAGCATTAATAGTGGTAGAAACGCGTTTTCAAGAAATAAAGCAACGAGTATGCAGAAGGAGGACATTGGCTGAAATCAAAATCGTATTAGTTCTTTACCGTGTGGGGAACCCTAAAAGGGAAGATGACGAGTCAAAAGAGGCAAAAGGCAGCGATCGCTTTAGGTAGGGACTCAGAACCCTGATCGAATCGTGCCTATGCTATGGAGTGAGAGAGATAAACAGAAGCCAAGATCAAGAAGACGACGGGAATCCGGCGAGCTGAATATGAGAGAGGAGAGACTGCGTTTTCTTTGTGAATCAACGGCTGTGAATTGAATTGAATCCAAATCCAAAGAGTTGACTTGTTTGAGAAAGAGCCCATGTTATACTAAATGGGCTGGCTATTCGCCTACTAGTTCCATAATGGGCCTTAAAACCTTTATGGGCTTGTATGTACTTGTGTTAAGAATCAGTCAAAACCACAAGACCTCGTCTCTGAGTATCTCACTGGAAAGGCACGATTGAGCAGGTAGAGTCAACCCACTTACGAAATTTTATTACTTTTGGGTGAAAAAGCTTTAAGCTTGAGGATAAATTAATGGGAGACAAGTCGGCGTGTAGTTGTGCTGAAAAATCAAACCATGAAGGTCATTTCTTCCCTCTCTCTCTCTCTCTATATCATTTGATCTGCATTGTTGTCTGCATATGTTGACTTTTCGCCGGATTCAGGGTTTCTGCAGATTCCTTTCTCGGGAATTCTTATCCACCTGTCTTCTAGGAAGTTTCTCATAGGGCAGAGCTGAGCTGATCAGAGTGAGGTATTGATCTTGGCTTAGAGCTAATGAATGTGTGGAATTGAATTTTAGTTGATGTGTCTATATCTGTCATAATTGCGAGAGCAGCTTGTAAGGTGCTGGGGTTAAATTTGTTGACTTTGTTGGACGGTCTATTAAATATCTGCTTCTTATGCAGTTACGTTTCCAAAAGCATCATGGTGTTCTATCTACATGCGCTTCTTGTTGCGTCTTTTTGCTTGGTTCTTCTCGCTGATGCTCAGAGAACAGACCCTTCAGAAGGTGACTGACTAGACTACTGTTCAAATATAATTGTTCTGGTCATCTTGTTCTCTTACGTGATGTGATGTGATGTGATGCATCTTTTCCATTCGCAGTCGCTGCTTTACGATCAGTTAAAAGAAGTTTATTTGATCCTAAAGATAATTTGAGAAACTGGAACAGAGGAGACCCTTGCAGATCAAACTGGACAGGAGTTATCTGCTTAAATGAGATTGGTACTGACAACTACCTGCATGTCCGGGAACTGTATGTTTTTGCTTATCTTATCTATTGTTAACCTATATTTGGATTCCTTCCTTGATCCTTGATCCTTGATCCTGGCTTTGTTGCCACGCAGCCTCTTGATGAATATGAATCTCTCCGGGAGTTTGTCACCAGAACTCCGGAAATTTGTTCATCTCGAAATATTGTAAGTTTCAACATGTAAAGCTTACTTTGCTTACACCAATTTTTTTCTGACTGTGAAATCTTTCTATCATGAAGAGATTTCATGTGGAACAATATAAGTGGTTCAATTCCAAAGGAAATAGGACAGATATCATCCCTGGTACTCTTGTAAGTTGGATCTACCTGATTTATAATCTCATTTCTCTAGCTGTGACCTTTTTGATCCTGTAACTTGTGCTCAGGTTGCTGAATGGAAACAAACTTTCAGGACCTTTACCAAGCGAACTCGGCTATCTTTCCAACTTGAACAGGTTCCAGATAGATGAAAATTACATCACAGGACCCATACCAAAGTCCTTTGCCAACTTGAAAAAAGTGAAACATCTGTGAGTTTGAACATCAAACTAGAGAGTGATATCAAACTCAGACAGTTTTTTTTTCTCACATATTATGGTTTTGGCCTTGTCTAGTCACTTCAACAATAATTCGCTGAGCGGCCAGATTCCAGTTGAGCTTTCCAATCTTACAAACATCTTTCATGTGTGAGTGTCTTTGTCGTCACAGTTTCTATAATTTTGTGACATCCTGATGGTTTAGGTGGTGAAATTAAATAAATATTGCAGGCTGCTAGACAACAACAATCTGTCCGGGATTCTCCCTCCGCAACTCTCTGCATTGCCAAACTTGCAAATCCTGTATGTCTTTCTTCTGTGTCATTCTATAAGTATTTGTTAGATTCAAGGTTTCTGTTCACTCACTGCAGGCAACTGGATAATAACAACTTCAGTGGATCTGAGATTCCAGCTTCCTACGGAAACTTTTCGAGTATGCTGAAGCTGTAAGTTTTAAGGCATTGTTATCTCGAGTTCATTTTTTATTTCAAGGATATTGAGAGATGTTTTTTCCCACTTACAGGAGTCTTAGAAATTGTAGTTTGAAAGGGGCTCTTCCTGATTTTAGTAGGATACGTCATCTCAAATACTTGTAAGTTGTGGTCAGTCACATCTCACAATGCATGGATTCTCTTTTCCTGTCTTGTGAATATGTTGTTTGCCACAGGGATCTTAGCTGGAATGAGCTCACAGGACCTATACCACCTTCTAATCTTTCTAAGGATGTGACAACCATGTATGCTTCATAGAGTTGTTAATTCTCTTAACTTTGATTGTGTTTACCTTATTGCTACTAGTTAATTGCAGTGTTTTATCAAACAACATACTTAACGGATCCCTTCCGGATAGCTTCTCATATCTGCCTTTGCTTCAAATGCTGTAAGTAATTATGTTTATGTTTCTCTATATCCCAAGTGTGAGTAACAATGTCAGACTTAGCAAAATAAAAAAACTAATCTTGTGTAGATTTCTGAAGAACAATGTGTTATCTGGATCTGTCCCTGATTCCCTCTGGGAGAATATCTCACTACTGAAGAAAGCTAGACTTCTACTGTAAAATACTCCTTCACTTACAGTCACTTGCAGCTCGTCTACTTCTCTAAAATTCTTGTTTTCTCTCAGTGATCTCAGGAATAATTCTCTGTCACATATTGAAGGAGATCTAAGTCCTCCAGAAAATGTCACATTAAGGTGCTCCATAATCGTATCTGTATCTATCTTGGTTAGCATGTTTATGTTTCTGCCTTAAAAGCTTATTAAGGAAAGGTTAATTCATCTCCAGGCTTGATGGTAATCCAATTTGCAAGAATGGAAGCATCCCCGACGCAAGCCGCTTCTGTGAATCCACAATGACAGAGTGGACATCAGCCCTTACCAACTTAACTAACTCTGCTGCGCTGGAGTGTCCCCCTCTAGCCTGTCCCACTCCTGACTTCTATGAATACAGTCCAGCATCCCCATTACGATGCTTTTGCGCAGCACCTCTCAGGATCGGCTATCGTCTTAAAAGTCCTAGTTTCTCATACTTTCCTCCATATACTGATCAATTCGAAGAGTATGTTTCCGAGTCTCTTCAAATGGAGCCATATCAACTCTGGATCGATTCATATCAATGGGAAAGAGGGCCTCGTCTGAGGATGTATCTAAAACTGTTTCCAAATGTTAATGAAAACCATACAAGAACATTTAACATGAGTGAAGTTGTTAGAATCCGAGACATATTCGCATCGTGGAGATTTCGTGGTAGTGACTTATTCGGCCCGTATGAGCTGCTCAACTTCACTCTGCAGGGTCCTTATTCATATTGTGCGTCAGTCTCCTCTTTAACCTTTTCAGTGTTTTTAAAGCTAGCAGATCTAGATTGACTGGGTCTTGTTTGACAGTTAACTTCAACAATGAAAGAAAAGGCATAAGCTGGGGACATTTGGCAGCTATAACAGCAGGAGCTGTGGTGATTGCTGTTGCAATCTCCGTCATGGTTGCGGCCTTGTTGCTTAGAAGACAAAGCAAGCATGAGCGTGAGATATCTAGAAGACGGTCCTGTAAGTGTAACAAAATCCCCCAATATGAGATTTAGAATTTAAGTTTTAACGAAAAGTGGTTTGTGTTTGGCAGCCTCGAAGGCTTCCTTGATGAATTCTGGGATAAGAAGCTTCAGATTCAAGGAACTAGCAGAGGCCACTGATGACTTCAGCAGCTCATCTTTGGTTGGACGGGGAGGCTACGGAAAGGTCTACAGAGGTGTCTTATCGGACAAAAATGTTGCAGCAATAAAGAGAGCAGATGAAGGGTCTTTGCAAGGTGAAAAGGAGTTCTTGAACGAAATAGAGTTGCTTTCGAGGTTGCATCATCGGAATCTAGTTTCACTCATTGGTTATTGTGACGAAGAAGGGGAGCAGGTACTACCTTGCTGCCCAGTAGATTAGATAAGGTCTTTCTTTATCAGTGAGTGAGTTATTATCATTTTTGTTGCTGTATAATGTACAGATGCTGGTGTACGAATTCATGCCCAATGGCACCCTGCGCGACTGGTTGTCTGGTACTTAAATTAGATTCATGGATTTATGAATACAGTTTTCTCGTCTAATGGAATACTTGGTGCAGCTAAAGGGAAGGAAACATTGAGCTTTGAGATGAGGGTTCGAGTTGCGTTGGGAGCTGCCAAAGGTATTCTTTACCTTCACACAGAAGCGAACCCACCAGTGTTCCACCGAGACATCAAAGCCAGTAACATCCTCCTCGATCCCAACTTCAATGCCAAAGTTGCAGACTTTGGACTGTCCCGTCTTGCTCCTGCTTTGGAAGACGAAGAGGACGTGCCTAAACACGTTTCCACAGTTGTTCGTGGGACTCCAGTGAGTCATCAAAAAATGAAATGAATTTATGCAGAAGAGCATAACATTGATTAGGTTTAATATGTTGCTGCAGGGATACCTGGATCCTGAGTACTTTCTTACGCACAAGTTGACAGACAAGAGCGATGTTTACAGCATTGGAGTTGTGTTCTTGGAGCTTCTGACTGGTATGCACGCCATTTCTCATGGCAAAAACATTGTGCGAGAGGTTAAGACAGCAGATACGATAGTGTCGCTGGCAGACAAGAGAATGGAGCCATGGTCGATGGAATCCGTTGAAAAGTTTATGACTTTAGCACTGAGGTGTAGTCATGACTCACCGGAGATGAGGCCGGCGATGGCAGAGGTGGTGAAAGAGCTGGAGGCACTGCTCCATTCAATCCCCAACAGAGCTGCAACGACTCCGTCATCATCTGTGCTCTCAACATCATCATCGTCGAATGTGACAAGAGACCTGTACGAGTCGTCGAGCCTTTTAGGAAGCGATCTCAGCAGCGGTGTTGTGCCCAGCATAGCTCCTCGCTGACCCCAATCATCTCTCTCTCTGTAGCTTAAAACCAGTCCAATTATATACTTCCCCTGTAATATATATTATATATTTCCATGGAACTGTATAATTTGCTTTGGGTTTACACAGACCCTCGTGATCATCACTGAAATTGGCAGCAAGAGCAAGATTCCATAGTAAAGAAATGGGCATTTCTGTCCTCTGCAGCCTCTGAATCAACAAGACCAGTAATATTTATTTACGGAAGAGAGTGTTGTATGTATACATTTACATCATAAGAAAGAATCAGAGTTACAACTACTTGTTGAAACTGAGCTTTGAAAGAACAATGGCCGCTTGATCACCACCCAAGAGAAAATATGGGTGTCTGAGAGCAGCAGCTGCTGAAAGGCGTCCTCGTCTCAGAGAACCTCTCTCCGATATGAGTTTAGTTACAAGGTCCCACCCTCTACCAGAGTCCAGATCTAGTATGCTCAAGTCTGGCCTTGTCCTAGTCCTATCCCGCCATCTATTCAAGTCATATTCAGCTGACCTTATCTCCGAATTGAAATTCTTCAGACCCGCACTGGATCTTAACGTGGGAACCGCCATTTGCAGAAGCACTATCCCAGCAGAATACATATCAAACAGATCTGGACTGTTCAACTGTACTAAGAATCAACCAAATCCAAATCAGACACAATTCAACAACAAGACAAACAATTAAACTTTGAAAACAACAACCTGCCACAATATAGGGGAAAGCAAAGCGGCTATTGGCTCGGGAGGAGGACTTGGGGTTTCCTCAGGTAGGACATAGAGCTCAGGAGGACAGTAGTCAGGATCTAGCAACGTGCGTTCTGGGATGTAATTCTTGCCAATGCGAAGATCAGCAGCTGCACCAAAGTCTATGAGCTTAATCTGACCATTCTTTGTAACCACCAAGTTGGCAGGCTTCACATCCCGGTGCACAATGCCCGTGCCATGGATTTTCCTCAGAGATGTAATGATCTGGCGCATGATCTGTTTAATGATCAATGCACGACGTTTCACAGATTCCACTCCTTGAAGAACACGCCCAAACATGATGGACTCCAGATTGGAAGGAAAGCTTCGATCTTTCATGTAATCAGCGAGATCGAGGTCTCCCTGTCGAACAGTACAGAGTCTGTGTAAAACAGTCTAATCTCATATGCATTTTTTAAAAGGTAGAAAAAATTAAGCACCTCAAACCTCCAGACAAGCCATTTGCCGCCTTTTGTATAGAGAGTATTGGTCTTGTCGGCGATGAAGCTTCCTAGAAACTTAGCGCATGTCTCAGGAGCCGCCCTTGAGAGTCTGTAGTTGAACCACTCTTCGTACTCCCCGAATTCCTCTGCACCTCGTACTCCCACCTTCACCTTCTTCAGGATGACTCTCTCGCC
>OVAV01000212.1:0-21475 GCA_900406375.1 Iberis amara | reverse complement strand
TAAAATATATGATTTAGCTAATTTAAATTATGTATGTACATATCCGTATATTTTTATATTTTGTGGATTACTATCTTGATATCACATTTCCATGAATATAAAGCTTTAATTGATAACAACGTTTACACCAGAGTTCAATAAAATATAAAGTCAATTGCATTTTTTGAACAATATCAGAAGCAACATTGCAAATATAAGAACAATATCATGATAAAACATTAGCGACATTATTGCCTTCTCGAGGGCAAAACTTCAATTGAGTGTTGCTTACCATAAAATATATGATTTAGCTAATTTAAATTATGTATGTACATGTCCGTATATTTTTATATTTTTGGATTACTATTTTGATATCATATTTTTATAAATTATTTTTTGTGAACAAAACCTTGTAATTGTAATCATTAATATTTTTATTAATTTATTTGATGTTGCTCAATGCCCGCGCAAGTCAACTAGTTTTAGTTAAAAAAATGTAACTTAATTTTTATTTTAAATTTGTTTTTATAATAATTGTGGTAATTTAATAAATTAAAATAAGTAAACAAATTTAGCAAAAAAAAATAATTTTCGCCATCAAAAATTCGTCAAAATAATAATTAACCGCATATTAATTATAAATATTTTTTTCAAAAATATTTAAAATACATATTAATTAATTTTTAATATTTAGAACTTCATATGGTTTTCGATGGTTAATTTTTTGATGGATTTTGGTTTCCGGCTACTCAAGCCAACCAATTAGAATCCATCAAAATTTTGTCGAATTTTTTTTCCAATGGATTTTCCAAATTTTTTTCCTATCAGATATATACTTCATAATATTTTCTTGGGAATTCTCTCAAAAACTTTGTTAAAACTATATCTTCTCTCCCAAAATTTGTTAATACAATCGCTAATTTTAAATTTTCCACTGATTTTAAATTATAGCTACCAATAAAATGGTGAGTATTATAAAATATTTTTGGCGGGTTATCATCTAGTAAAGCTGATTAATGTTGAATTCTCAACCATTCGGTTATGCATACAATTGTATGCAGGGTTATACGAAGTAGACCCTAAGGACATCTCTAAAGAGGAACCTCATATTTGAGGTTTCTTATGTTTCACTCCAAAAAAACCTCCAATTTAAAGTTTTGAAAGTTAGTATTTTGCAAGATAGTCCTTATAATTTTAATTATTTTTATAATTTTAATTATTTTTAACTAAAATTTTTAATACTTTTCTTTTTCCGGAAAATTTTTAATACTTTTATAAGTAACTAAAACATACACTTTATGTATATTACATGCAATGTTATTTAACAAAACATTATATTATGTTATAAAACTACATAAAACATAAAAACACCTAAAACTAAGTTAAAATCTTCTTGTGTTGGTTACTTTTGTAGTATATTTGCTTCATGTAATGTTATTATTTTGTAAAATAAGTTAAAATTTTATGTGATATATTTTCTATATTAATATTTTGTTTTTATTTTAAGAAGTTTTTATTTTAAGAACTTTTTAGGTTAGAGTTGATTTATTTGAAATTATAAGGATTAAAATGATAAAAAAAAAACTTAATAAAATTATTTTAAAAGTTTAAGGATTAAAATGCAATTTAAAAGTTGGAATCTCAAATTTGAAGTTTTGATGTTGCTTTTGGAGATGAAAAAATCTCATATATGAGATTATAAGGGAGCTTTTGGAGATGCTCTAAGTAATTGTGTTTTAAGACCTTCCTCATATGTAATGTGCCACAAAATCAAAATTCCCAAACATGAAAAGAGGTTTGTCTCATTCTGTCAACACAATTATCCTATTATTATGGACATTATATATCCCACTTAGGCTTCTTCCTACTTATCTGGTCTTTGATTGGCTAACGCAGAAATCACCTGTCAACTTTCACTGCCCATAATTCATTCCACTTTTCATAATAATTTAAACAAATAAAAATGAGTTTATTTTTTTGTTGTTGTAATGTTAAATTTTATTGCAATAAAGAAAAAATCATTTACAAAGAGTTTCTGATCTTTTTAAGCTAAAACTTATAATACAGATGGAAATGGTAAAAAACTGAAAGAAATAGCAGAGGCTAGATCAAGAGTGATAACTGAACCAAAGCTGCAACAGTTGGTTTTCCCCCTGTGTTCCCGGAAAGAAAAGAGAAAAGCTTGTTGCGGATGGAGCGGTCTATAGCATTGCTAATTGATTCGGAGGCAGTGGCTATCCCACCATGTCTTCTTTGATTTCTCTCAATCCATATGTGGTGGAGTGAGCTTTGAGATACTAGTCTGGCCAAGAATAAAAGAGATTTATCTAGAGTGGAGGAGCTAAGTAGGTGGATTAGACGAGCCCAACGAGTTGAGAAGTGAGAGTCTAGCAGACGACTGTCAAGTGTATGCCATATAGCAGTGGAGTATGCGCAAGAGAAAAACAGGTGGTTTCTAGTCTCGTGTGGATCATTGCAAAAGACACAAGCCGAAGAGCTTCCATTTCCCCATAGAGCAATGCGCGATCCTGTCGAGAGACGATCACGCAGTGCTAGCCATGTGAGGAAAGTGTGCTTCAGAGTATGATGAGAAAACCAGACTACAGAGGCCCATGGAACCGCCGGACGAGACTATCGCAGGAGTTTAAAGACAGCGCTAGTGTTAAAATCTGGAGTGTAAGTAGTGTCGGACCGTTTACAGAGGAATATATCTGGACCTGCGTCCTCTGCAATCGGCTATAATTGTTGAAGAGCTTCTGAGATTATGCGAGCATTGTCAGTACGTACCCAACGTAATCGCCGACCAGAGCTCAAGCCACTGTGGATTGGAGATAAATTCCCCATTCATGCGGACCCGAAGCACCTGCAATATCAATTAATCTACCAATTGGCAACCAATTATCTAACCAAAATTTGGTCTTAAGGTCGGAATGGACTTCAACGTTGAATAGATCGACGGCTTTTTGACGAAGCTTCAAAAGCTTGCGCCATAATCACGATCCTCCAGTATCAGCGGATGTAGAGAATGAGCCTTGACGAATGAGGTGGCGCTTGATCCAGTTGACCCAAAGGGATGATTCAGACGATAGTACCTTCCAAATCAGTTTTAGTTCGAATATAGTATTAGCTTCCTATAGAGGCCTGAAGCCGAGACCTCCTTCACTATTCGGGGAACATACATCTGACCATGAAACTTTTTCCGAGGGTTCAGGTCAGAACCAGACCAGAGGAAAGCGGCACTAAGTTTTATCAATTTCAGCAATACAGTTCTTCGGTAATCGAAAAGCCGAACACCAAAATTGTGTAATACTAGCGATAACGAAGAGTAAGAGTTGAAGTCGGCCCCCAAAAGACAAGAATTTAGCCGACCAAGATTGGAATTTGCTACGAATTCGAGAGATAAGAGGAGCATAGTCCTGAACATACATGCGTTTTGTTGTCAAGGGGAGACCCAAGTATCTAATTGGTAACGGCTCCACAGAATGGTGAAACATATCAGCCACATTTGCTTGACAGGTCTCTGAGGTTCCAGCAGTGAACATGGATGATTTCTCAAGACTAATACAAAGCCCTGAAATATAAGCAAAATAGTCAAAACAGTCCACCACACACTGTATTGAGCGTAAGCTGCCATCACAAAAAACCAATATATCATCAGCAAAAGTTAAATGTGTAAGATGCAGACTTCGACATTTAGGGTGATAGCCCATGCGATCCTGAGCTGCAGCCTTATTTAAAATGCCAGATAAGATATTTATAGAGATTACGAACAAGTATGGGGACATGGCACATCCTTGTCGGAGACCCCGCATGCTATTGAAATAACCCGCAAGTTCACCATTTATCTGAACCGAGAAAGAAGCTGTGGATATACATGTAGTAATCCATCTGATAAATCTGTTGGGTAGGTCCATAGCTCGAAGAACAGAGTCAACGAAACTCCATTGAACACTGTCAAAAGTTTTTGCAAGATCTATTTTTAACGCCACCTTCGGAGAGATATCCGATTTATGATAATCTTTAACCAATTTCGTGGCTAGCAAAAGATTTTCCAGCAGTAGGCGGTCTTTTACAAAAGCCGATTGATTTGGCGAGATTGCTTCTGGGAGAATTGTGCGGACTCGGTTGGCAAGAATCTTTGAAATTACTTTGTAAAGGATATTACAGCAGGAAATATGCATGTAATCCTTTATCACTCTAGCCTCAGAGGATTTTGGAATGAGTGCCAAGATAGTAGAGTTAACACCTTTTGGCAAAAAACCATTCAAGAAGAATGATTGAATCGCCGCAGTGAAATCCGGAGTAATAAGAGACCAAGAGGCTTGATAAAACTCCTTCGTAAAACCATCAGAACCCGACGATTTATTTGAAGGCATTGAAAATAAGGTATCCTTTACTTCTGCTGTTGTGACTGGGCTTGTGAGAAATACTTTTGATGATTCAGGACAACGATAGTCCACCAAGTCGTGAATGGCTTCCACGAAGATTCCCGTGAAAGAAGCTGGAGTTTGTTGCAAGAAGTTACTAAACCACGAAACAGTTTCCTGCTTGATATCTGCTTGATATGTAAGTATAGTTCCCTGTGAGTTGTGGATAGTCCTAATGGTATTACGAGATGTTCGCATTTGAGCTGTACGGTGAAAATACTTTGTATTTTGATCACCGACTCTCAACCAATGAACCCGTGCCTTTTGCTTGTAATACGATTCCTCCAACAAAGCAATCTAGTTCTAGCGGGTTGAGGCAGCAGATGCGTCGGCTAGAGATTGGGAAGATGGGCTTTCAAGAGAAATCTTGTGTTTGAGTAATAAATCATCCATGGCCTCTTTGTCCTTGATCTGTAACGGACCAATAGATTCTCTATTTAGTTGCCTCAAAGCATTTTTTAGCCCCTTTAATTTCTTAGAGAACCGAAATAGATCAGTACGAGAGGTGAATAATGATTTTGTCTCATGCCAGTAATTCGCCACCGTAGGCAGGAAATCCGGCAACAATGTCAGCATATTCTAGAATTTAAACGGGCGTCTAGTATTGGGAACAACGGTGGAGAGCGTAACAAGGCATCGGGTATGATCAGATATACCCCCTGCCTCAAACATCGCGTGAGAAGTGGGAAATTCAGAGAGCCAGTCAGGGTTTATCAATGCGCTGTTCAATTTTTTGCAGATAGGACCATCCGAGCGATGATTGGACCAAGTGAATTTTGGCCCTCTATAAGTGAGATCAGCAAGAGAGCAACGCCCTATGGTATTTTGAAAATCCATCATCCCACTTGTGATAAAAGGAGGACCAGAATGTTCATCCGGAGATAGCATTTCATTAAAATCATATAGGATCAACCACGGTTTTTTCATAAACAAAGGAGAGTCGTGATGATGACGGAGGTCCGTCCATAATTCCCTTCTGTCAGCTTCAAAATTGGAAGCATAGACAAAGGAGCAGAAAAAGACTGAGTGAGTGTCTGGATATTGGACAACACAAGTGATAAGTTGAGTAGAATTAAAGACGGGAGTGAGGACGACTGAGTCATTCCAAACCACCCAAATAAGGCCGAGATGATGGTGATCATAATTTGTTAGCAAAGACCATCCCGACACTACAGATTCGTAGATACAAGTGGCCTTCACCTCTTTCGTTCTTGTTTCCAACAAACAACCGAAAGACAGATTTGTAGAATTGATCCAATTCCGAACAAGTTCATGCTTACGTGGTTTGTTGAAACCGCGAACGTTCCAAGAGAAACACGACATTAATGTTTTTGTTGAGTTACTTTCCGACTCTTTTGAGTGGAGAGAAAATCTCCAGTTAGAGTCGTAGGCTCCTCAATGAAACGATTAATACCTTTCTTTGATCGGGGAATAGATTGCCAGATGGAGGTATTTGCTTTCCCTTCCACGCCTATCTGTTCCAAGTTGTCTGAAATTAGAGTTTCCCCAGCCTTTCCAGCTTGAATATCCTCTATAGTATCCTCTGCTTGAGTTTCCTCTGCTTGAGAAGACTCAGAAGTATGCTTGTCAAGGACTGAGAGGGCGAGATAATCACTGCTGCAGTCTCAGAGTTAGAAGGGAATTGAAAATGAGAAGATTTGATAGGAGAGACTGCTGTCCACTCCTGGGCATTGACATCTTGTGTCCCAGATTTACTTGGCAAGATATCCTCTTGATTTTCCTTCATAGCTTCCTCAGTTGGTTCCACTGTTGCAGAATAAGAGGCAGTCAAAGAAGTGTTATGAGCATTTTTGATGGAATTTTCAGGGATCGCTTGAGTTGATGCAGTCATATGAGAGTCTGGCGTAGCAGAAATTGCAAGACTCTCTTGTCTTGGGGGAATGGTAGATGGAGAGGTGGGAGCTGTCTGATTTAGGGGTGCAGTAGGAGGTGGAGTTTGTGTTTTGCATCTGGCCTCCTTGTGTCCCCATTGATGGCAAATGTCACAACGTGGAGGGAGCCATGGATACGTAACATCAATCTCTACCTTGAACCCCAATTTCGCACTAAGATTCAACTTTCGGGAAGCTCCTTGGTAAGATCAGCCTCAACAAAAATTCGAGCTGTGTCTAAGTTAGAACATGCCACAGTGTTTGGATGAAGATGTTTGGGATGACCGACAGTACTAGCGACGAAACCTAAACCCTTGTTTGAGTATAGAATGGCTGGAACATTCTTGAAATCCACCCACATAGGGATATATGTGAGAACTGGCTGAGCCAACGAGGTAGTGGGATTCCATTCGCTAATAACCATGGGAATATCTGCAATGGTCCAAAAGCCTCGACGAAGAACTTTGTTCCTTAGAGCGGGATCAGAGATTTTGAATTTCATTGAGGTGGCGTTGAGAACATGTCATCGATACTATTGTTTTTATCTCCCAAAGCCCATATCTTATTGACAATCACATGGACTTTGGCAACATGAGGTGCTGTGTCAATGAATCTTCCCACAAGAAAATTTTTCCAGAGGTGGTTTTGGTCCTCGAGTATTTCATCCGGGACAAGTAGGTGGGTGGAACCATCCAAGATGGAGAGATCAAAGTGATGTTTTTGGAGGGAATTATGAGAATGAGAGGTAACTGCAGCCCATGTTTTTGACACGGGTTTCCCAGTGGAAGGGATAACAGAGGTATCAGTAGCTTGCGGAGAGTTGGTTTTTGGTGGTGAAACAGAGCCGGAATCAGCCGCGTTAGGGCCCGTGAGGGCTGACGGCAGCATGACACAGACGTTGACCTAAGATCGCCTAAAAAATCGCAGCTCCAGAAAATCCGGAAGATAAATAAAAATGAGTTTATCTAACATGCATTTATTATTTTAACCAAAATCTTCGTAATAAATTACAACATTATTTATTTCCTCGTAAGATTTGATTTACAGCAAAATCACATAACGTTTTAGCGTTGTTAAAAAACGACCACAACATTGACCTCAAGTCTCTGATAGAAGGGCCACTAATTTCAATATTGATTCTTAATGATGCTAACTATACATAATCGACTAAACCATTAGTAACAGACACAACATGTAAGAATGTTTCCTCACGTACAAAATAAAGTATTAAAAGATTGGTGCATGAACATTGAAGAAACATTAGTGGACAATGTAACTTTATGGTAAGTGCATTTTGACAAAACCATTCAACCAATCACATACCATCTCTGACTTAATCACCCACCACCACAACATTTTATGCACGTGCAAGTTCCATCTTTCCACTTCATTACCATATTCAAATTATAATACGATTTGGTCAATGGAAGCTTTAAGAGAAAAAATTAAATTATAACTCCGTTGTTTAATTTTAATTGATGTTTAAAAAATATACACAAATTAAAAAACTATAAATTTTCATACAAATTTTTTGTTTAAACAAAAATATCATTAACTAAAACCAATTCAAAAAAAAAAAAAAAACATATTGAATATTGAATGTAAAGAGTCAAAAAATCAAATGTTATTATATTTGGCATGGAAGCAGTGACCTACTGCGCTATCGACAGGTCATTCAACATGCAATTAGAGTGCTCCACCGTGCAGTTGATAGAGGTAAGTCCCCTCTACCTCTGTTTTATCTTCTTGTTTGAAAATTTGACTAAGTTGTGCAATCAAGCAAAGGAAGAACAGAAACATGAGATGAAAGAAAAAGTCTAGATCGATAATAAGTTTAGGGGAGCAAGCTCGCAGTTAATTTTCTTTTGTTTTAACTATCTTTTGGCTCCTATGTTTTTTTCTTCTTGGACTTCGGTTATAGTACCTGAACTTCTAATTGTAAACTGAACATGGTTTGCCTTATCGGCATTGGTTATTTAATTTTGGTAACAAAGTTGTGTTTTGAATATATATTTTTGGATGTATTGTGTTTCTCCATGTGAGACATGTACTATGCAGTGATTTCTTAATTATCAAATTCATTTAAAAAATGGAGAGATTAAAGATGCAGAAAACTTAAATAGGATCACATGATAGTGGCCGGACAGAACCATAGGAGAATGCACGAAACAGACGTGGCGGGAAACGCATTCAAAGAAAAAGTTTGTTGAGAACTTAGAAGATATTCATATTGGAAAAACTAGAGCTTTAATGCAAGAATTCACAAATAAGCAAAATCGTGTAGGACATTGTCGGGGAAAAGGAAGATTGCCTTCTTGTGATATGGCACGAAAAACGTATCTTAGGATTAGGTTTTAGGTTTAAAGTTTTAGGTTGTGTATAAAAAGGGCTAAAACGTGGGTAACAGAGATTAACACTTTTAGTCTTTTTTTACATGTTTTGGATTTTTGGTTTTTTTCAGTTTTTAAGAGTCTCTGAGATTTTGGGAAAGGGTGGGAAAAATAACCGATACCCAAAGAACCAAACCAAATCGAACCAAAATATCCGATTCCGAATCCGAACCGAATTATGAAATTATCCGAATGGATATTAAAATCTATTATCCAAATAACCGGAACAGAATCTGAACCAAACCAAAATTTTAGAAACCAAACCAAACTATCCGAACTAACCGAACTAACCGAACTTCACAAAAAATAAAAATATGTTTTATTAAATATAAAATAATATAATTACATATATTTATATTAGATAATATAAATTAAAAATATATTTTCTTTTTAATTGGATACGTGACATCCAATGGTGGGCTGCCAAGTTTGATAATCTATCTTTCTCCTAGATTAATTGTCATTTAAATAAGGCTGCAGATTATCTTGCAAAATCTCAACAAAGGAAGGATGTAGATTTTATCTTTTACTCTATGAGGATTACTTTTCTTCTATTAAATGATAAAGGAATTTCAAAGAAAAAAATTTTATTTTAATTTTTACTAAGAATTTTGGGTCAAATATTAAATAAGAACCGAGATATCCGAATGGATACCTGAACAAAATGAAATACATTATACCAATGGATATCAAAATCTATTACACGAACTGAATAACCGGAACTTAATCCGAACTGAACCAAAAATTTAGGTACCCAACGAACCCAAACCGAACTTTAAAAATACCCGAATGGATCCTAAAAACATATATCCAAACTACCCGAAATTCGAAAGAACTGAACCGAACGGAATATCTGAACGCCAAGCCCTAATTTTGGATGAGAGAACTGGGTAACTGGAGAATAACTTACATTACAAAAGAGAAAGAAAAAGCTTTAACAAATTTTGTAGTAAATAACATAGTTTTATTAATTGGATTAATCGTGTGTTCTTTAAACTTTCATATTTCCTAAAGAAGATTCCGAAATAAGTATTGGCACATCTCCGATATCTTGCTTGTCGTGCAAGGTGGTGTCCGTCCAACCGGACCTAACCTCTATGCCATTATGAGTTTACTTTCATAATGTCCTTGACTATTTGTTCTCTCATGCAGGATTGCGGTTTCTCGGAGATATTGTGGGTGATTCACAAAGACTCCATCCCACGACAAAAAAATGTATGCGATTGGATGTCACTAGAGTGCTTGGGGAAGTCAACCTCGGCAAAGAACAAATTAATACAATTGGGTTGGTGAATGAAGAGAAACTAGTGCTGGTCTCTTACCCTTAGCTCCCACCAAAATGTTTAATCTGCAACAATTGGGGACATAAAAATCAGGATTGCAAGAAGAAACAAGTTGTTGCGGATTCTGCAACCACTTCCGCGGAACCCATTGATTTTGTACTGAATGTAACTATCGCATCTTATCGGCTTCTTTTGTCTTCTCATGCAGGTGCATGTACAACTCTTGACCAGTCGGCTGCCACTCCAAAATCTACAACCACTCAGCTCCAGCTCCTGGTTGCAAGCCGCTCAAAATTTCACACTCTCTACGTAAGTGAATGTACCACTTACAACTGCCTTGCAGCTCACTAATGTTTCCCTTACAGAGCCTGCTTTGGAATTTATTGAAACTGTTTTCCCTACCAGAACAAGCTCATCTTTGAACGTTGCTAGTCCAGGCTCGAGTCATGCTGATGCAGCTTAGAAGGTCGCTGGTCCAGTCTCGAGTAAGGAAGGTGCAGTCTCGGGTAAAGAAGGAGCCTCAACTTTGATTGATTCAGCAGAATGGTCGATGGTTACTGAAACAGGCCGTGCATCATTCATGTCCCCTTCCAAACTAGCTTCTGCTCAATTACAGTTCCCGTCCTCTTTTTCTCCATCGCGTTTCTTTGTCTTAGCAGATGCGAAGGAGGATGATCCAGATGAAAGGGAAGAGGGGGAGATTTCCGAATCAGAATCAGCACCTACTACCGAAGTTGCAGGCTACCGATACTTTACCTGGATGCATAACAAACAGGTGGATCATGTCACTACCCGCAAGTCTACCAAACCAGTGCCGGTGAAACAAAAATCAACAGTCTCCGCGAGGAGACACTAATGTTATGTCGTTATATGTGTGGAACACGCGAGGCTTTAATAAGCCTTGAAAACATCAAATAGTCAAGTATTGGCTTCGTGAAACGGATCAACATTTTGGTTGTCTTCTATAGATACAGGTTAATCCTAACAATTTTTTTTCGTATTTTATAGGCTGCTCTTCCTGATTTTGTTACAGGCTGCTCTTCCTGATTTTGTTACAGGCTGCTCTTCCTGCTCTTCTATTGATACGAATCACGCTTCAGTTTCAAGATTTTGTTCATCGCTGTGATCTGGTCGATCTTGCATACGTCGGTCCGCGCTTTACTTGGTGGAATCATCGATCTGATGATCCTATCGGGAAAAAGCTTGACCATGCTTTCTTTAATGACACATGGGCTGCATCCTTCCCTAGATCCTATGCGGTTTTTGAAACCAATGGGTCTCGGACCATGTGCGTTGTGTTATCCACTTCTCAGCTCCTAACTCCTCTCTACGTAAACCTTTCAAGTTCAATAATTTTACCACTGATCACCCCTCTTTTTTCAGGTACTAGGTGCAATTTGGTCGTCCCACTCGTCCCTCTATCACTCTAGAGTAGCGCTTAGACTCCTCCATATCCGACTCAAAGTGCTCAAATCCTCCCTTGGCCACCTTAATAGCTCGGTCTATGGGGATCTCTCCGCTCGCACTCTTCTTGCTTATGATCATCTTTGTGCTTACCAGGCTGATGCTCTTTCCAACTCGACCAGTGATACCTTTGCTTTGGAGGCTGCGGCTGCGAGACACTGGGCTTTTTTGGCAGGTTCGGAGGAGCAGTTGTATCATCAAAAGTCCCGCATCACTTGGCTTAGACATGGAGATCATAACACCAGTTTTTCCACCGGATTGGAAATTCACGCGCTTCTTGCAATACTATCCGTCGTTTGGTCCTTCCTTCGGGTGATGTTATCTCTTATCTTCATTCCATTAAAGATACATCGGTTCAAAATTTTAAAAGCTTCCTTCAAACGGTTGATGATATCACTCCCATGCCTTCAACGTTGCTCCAAGACTTGCTACCTTATCGCTTCCTTGACGCTACTGGTCACTTACTCAAGAGTCCGGTTACAGCTAGTGAGATCCAAACCACTATCTTCTCCTTGCCGTCTAAGGAAGCTCGAGGTCCATATGGTTAGACAGCAGAGTTTATTAAAGTTGCCTGGCCAGTGGTTGGTAATGACTTTGTTGTTGCAACTCAATATTTCTTTGTCTTTGGCTTCCTTCCTCACGGTGTCAACGCCACATTAGTCTCTTTGAAACCAAAAGGTACAGATCCTCAAACATTGAAAGACTATAGACCTATCTCTTATTGCAATATTATCTACAAGGTCATTGATATTACTTGGTTTTTATGCTTAATAGTAGGCATTTATGTCTGCTATTCTGCATTATTCCGAGTGTTTTCCTTGCGATTTTGGTATATTTTCAAGATTCTATGTGTTCGTGTCGTTTTGGATCAAAAAGATGTGTTTCAGAGCAAATTAGAAGAATTTGGCTAAGTGGCAGAAATGAGAGATCAATCGATCCCCTCTGGATCGATCGGGCGCTATCAAGTCAGAAAAGTCACGAACATAAAGACCGATTGGTCCCTACCTGGATCGATCGGGCATTTGCTCCTCGAGTTTTTCGGATATGAAGATCGATCGGTCCCTTAAAGAACGATCGATCCAATTCACGACCAGAACGATCGATCCCTCAACAGATCGACCATTCTCTACACCCGATTTGAAGATTTTCCAATTTTTAAAAAGAAGTCCTCAAGCATATCAAGTTTTCATTATTTTATTTATTCCTTTTTACACTATATAAGCCTTGTGGCTGGTTTTATTTTTAGATCACGCTTTATTCTATTCTAGTTTATAGAGAGGAAGACGAATTACAGAACCCTATATTTGGGAAAGTTTCTCTGAACCCTCATTATTTATCAATATCTATTTTATGCTTTTGATTATGTGTTTTACAATGATTATGCTTTGTGTTTGTTTTGCTATGTATGAGTAGTTCTATAGTTAGGTTTTAGGGTTGCCTAGGGAAACCAGGTTTGATTTCTAGGGTTTATCATAAAAAGATTGAAATTGTTAGTTCTTTGTCTAGATATATTTTTAATACTTGAATTAAACTGGCCGCTTAGTTCATGATATTAGGTTGATAAACACAAAGGGATTTGGTTTAGAAATCTGATCTAGTCTAGATGAGTAAATGTCTTTGCTTGCGGGAGTATTATCTTTGATGTTTATGAACTTATCAAATATGAACCTAATGCATGTTTGAATTATCTAATTACGTCGGGAGTTTTTGTTTTGTTATTCGAACAGAGGGATCTAATACATCGGGAGGAGATTATTCTTATTTTGTCTTTTGAGTTGAGAACTATTTTTAAAACGAAAATCCTTGCATGATAACCTGACTTTTAAACTTGACTACATGTGGAATTCCCTATTGCCCGACACTTTTATTTTATTGATTTACAACCGTTTAATTATTGCTTTTATTCAGTTACAATTCTCTAATTTCTTCAGAATTTAGTCTAAGATTTTATTTTACAGTACTCATCGCATTCTTTCTTCTTGATATCGTTTTTATAGGTGCATGACCAGACGATCTAACAAATCCAAAGAATTGATCAACCTCAATAATGCAGAAACTCTTGATGTTAGAACGCTCAAACCAAAAAGAAAAGAAGGAAGCAAGCTCATCCAACTCAATGGATGATAACGTTCATCAAAACGATCTAGTCGATCCCAAAGGTCCAAACAACTTGCCTCCTCCTCCTGGAATCAACGAAATGATACTAAACCCAATAGGAAGAGGAGCTAACGGTAATCAAGTGCCACAAGGACAACAAGGAGCTGGTAATGTTGATCCGATTGGTCAGAACTACATCTTGATAGGCGATCCGAATGGATTTGGCAACCAGCGCCCAACTCAGAATCACCCTCTAGTTAGTGATTAGAATAACCATGAAGCATTCTTTGCTAACAGGAATGCTATTCAACCCCGACAACCTCAACGTTAGGAGTACCAATTCCCTATTCAGCTCATCCAGATACTTTGAAAAAACCAGTTTCACGGTTTACCCACTGAGCATCCCATGGACCACATCGATAACTTTGAGGACATCTGCAACATTACCCAATTAAATGGAGTCTCAAGGGATTTCATGCATTGCAAACTCTTCCGTCACTCTCTAGCTGAGAGAGCACTTAGGTGGTTGAAGTCCTTACCTGTTGGTTCTATTGAAACTTGGGATGATTGCAGGGCCAAGTTTCTCAGTCACTTCTTCACCACTACTAGGGCTAACTCTGTGTGAAACAAGATCTCTGGATTTCAGCAAGGTCCTGTAGAGTCATTCTTTGAAGCTTGGGAACGATTCAAAGAGAATCTTCGTGACTGTCCTCGTCATGGTTTCTCAAATGTAAGTCTCCTTAACACTTTCTACAGAGGAATTGATCAGAATTACCAACTTTCCTTGGATACAACAAGAAATGGTGATTTTATGACCAAAGCTGTCCCAGATGCCTATAAGCTGATAGAGAACCTTGCTATTAGCAACATCAACCATTGTCCAGACTTTGATAGAAGAACCAAGGGAAATACTTCTGACACCTCCGAACTCTCAGAAGTGAAATGACAAGTTTCATAGATGAAAGGGCTGCTTACTCAACTTCTCAAGAATCAAAACCAGAAACATGTCAGTTTTGCTGAAGATTTAGATGTTGATTGCTTTGCCCTTCAAGAGCAAAATAGTGAAGGAGTTCAAAAAGGAAGTAACCTACATTAATAGTCAAGGTCAAAAGGTATACAATCAAGGTTACAAAAGGACTCATCCCAACCTCTCTTGGAGAAGAACCAATGTAGAGAACCCTCAGGATCAAATCTACCCACAACAGCAAAATACTTTTGTGTAGAACTCCAATTCAGGCGGCTTTCAAGGAACCTCTTAGGCTGTATTTCAAAAAGCACCTCCACCTCTAGCTCATCAAGTAAATTCAATGGAGACGATGCTCAAACAACTTTTGGAAGGGCAACAACAATCCCAAAGAGAATTCAAGGAACTAAATCAGGAATTTGAAGCTCTCTCTACACATGTGAAACATTTGGATACTCAAGTTGCTTAGACTTTTGAAGCTGTGAAGAGACAAGCTGGTGTATTTCCTGGGAAAGTTCAAGGAAATCCAAAAGGTTATTGTAAGCCTATAGTTCCTGATTCGATTGAAGATATTAATGAAGTTGAAAAATCATCAAATATTGGTGAAATGACTGTGGATTTCGGAAATCTTGGTGGAGAAAAAGTTGCAGAAAAAGATGCAGACATGAGAGATCGATCGATCCTTGAGAGATCGATCGATCCCTCAAGCTCCGGATAAGAAAACCGATTGATCCCCTACGAATCGATCGGGCAAGATGCTAAAAAATTTCCAGGGACAAATGACCGATCGTTCCCCTCAAAAAAGATCATTCTGGATCCACGAGAAGAAGAATCCGTAGGAAGAGATCGATCGAGCGTTATCAGACTCGAATTTTCCAGGAGATCGATCGATCCCTCAAGGATCGATCGAGCAGGCATTATCAGATTCGAAATATAAAGAGATCAATTGATCCCTTCAGGGATCGATCGATCCCTCTTCCCAGACTGTTGTGATTCTTACACAGGTTTACAAACCCATAATCCCTTACCCAGTGCAACCTACGAAGCCCAGACCAGTATTTGAAGATGAAGAGATGATAGGGAAGAAACTGAATCCACTTAGGAAGCTTCATAAGCTAAAATACCCTGGGGAATTTTTGGTTCCTTGTTCGATCAATGGGGTAGAATTTACAGACTCTCTCTGTGATACTGGAGCTAATGTGTACGTCATGTCAATAGCTGTTGCACAGAGAATGGGGATTTCTAGTATCCAACCGTCTTAGACAACCTTTAAGCTTGCCAATTATTCCACTGTATCTTTGAGTAGATTTATCTCTGATCTATTGATACAAGTTGGGAGTTGTCTAGTTCTTATTGATTTTCATGTCTTGGAGATGAATGAGAATTCAGATGAACCTTTGGTTCTAGGGAGACCTTTTCTTGCAGCTTTAGGAGCTGTTGTTGATCTTCCTAATCAGCGTTTATCCCTAACAAATGTCAAGAAAAGGGTTTTCTATCTAGCAGTCCCTCCAAAGGGTATGTCCAGACTCACGATGTTTAAGGAAGAGGAGATAAAGCATGAACCTCAAATTGAACATAATCTTAAGGGTGAAATTGATGAAGTCTTGCATAAAGAAGCTCAAATCTCAACAAGGAGTGCAATCCCAAAATTGAAAGAAAAAGAGAAAATGCAACAGAAGAAGACCAAGGGAGAGTCTCAAGTGACTTTGATTCCTCAGGCAATAGTTGGAGATGCGATTGAGTATAAGGTGAAAAGCAAGGGTTCTCCAAAACCCTTCTTAAAGGTTAGAGCATTTTTCACCCTAGAGCTTATAGAGAAAGGAACATACGTTGCAAAGGGGCTGATGAGTAAGGTTCTAAAGCTGAAGATGTCGAATTTTGGAGCTTGTTATGGAGCATTTCTTGATGCTGATCCAACCCCAGCTTAAAGGTAAGTACCGTCAAGCTAATGACGTTAAACAAACATTGAGTGGGAGGCAACCCACTATTTGGTGTTTTAGATTTAGTTTTTTCAATTTTTGAGTCAATTTTTGTCTTTAGTTCCTAACCTATTTATTTTTAGTTTTGAGTTCTCTGTGATTTAGGATATTGCTGGTGAAAGATCTTCAAGTTACTCCGGGTCATCTCTTCTCTATTTTAATTTCGATTCCTACTCATCTCACTTGAATTGTTGGTTATCTCAATGGTTTCTCTCTTGATTATTGCTAATGTCTATTAGTATTGCTAAGATCTTTGCTCACCATTAACCATTTTTCTTGATATTTTTGACTTGAATTTATTTTAGATTTATGATCAGTTGGTTTTTCTCATTAAGTATCTCTTGATTCTTACTAATTCTAATTAGTATTTCTTGATCATTGATCTTTTCTTACCAACTTGATGATGTGCGACTAGGTTGATTGTTTAGAACTGTTTTGAATTGTGCCTTTCACATACGGTTCTTGCTAATTGTTCGTTAGTGTTGCTCGATCATTGTGCTCTTGATGGTTTCTCTTACAAGTGATTCTTGTTAATCTTTTCCGTTAACATTTCTCCATCATTGTGAAACCATTCTATTATGTGTTTCAAATCAAAAGAATATTAACACTTCTCTTGAGTGTTTGTTCTTTTTGCAAACACAGCAGATAGAGGCAACAATCTGGTAGCGCAATGTAGAAGTTCAGAACGGATTTCAGATTAAAGGGAAATTCACCATTAGTATTTCCTTTCACTTGAACTCATGTACTTTATTTTCACTTTCATCTATTTCAGACTCATATATTGATTCATGTTACTCTTATTCCTTCTCTTGGATTTATTTTCTCATCGGGACAGTGTGAAGTAAGTCTGGGGGAGGGTGTAACGATACTAACTCTGTTTTGATGTTTGGTCTTTTGGTGAAAAATTTTCAAATTTTTAGTTTTTAGTTAGATGACTCTAGTCGAGTCGAAGGAATAACGACCAAAATCTATGATGACTACTAACCTAGTGTGAGTTCAGTTTCATTTTCTACTTGACTACTAACTTAGATTAACTGATGAATTTAGGATTGGAACCCCATTGACTGATTGATGTGCCTTTAAAAAATTCTGATCTTTTGGATTGTTAATGATTTGATGCTAGCTCTACCTTTATGATCTTAATTCTCTTGCTTATGGTGTTGGTATACTTTGAAAGCTAGGTACCTTGCTCTTCAGTTCTCTGTAAAACCGACAAGTTCTTTCAGTATGATCCGGATCCTTTCTCTCCTTCCCTTCAAATAAAAAATAATAATAAAAAACGGTAAAAGAGTGATTGAACAGCGGACCTCAAAGTTTTTTCCTTATTCCATTAAACCGACTGCTAAAAAAAAAAAGAAGAAAAAGAAAAAAAGAAAGAAAAGCGCATAAATGCGAAGAAATAAAAAAAAGCTGTAAGAAAAGAAAAGAAAAAAAAGTGAGAAAGGGAAAAAAAGGGTCAGGATCAGAAGTCGATTGATGCTCTGTTTGGTGTGGGCAATTTGATAGAAAAGGTACTCAAACACGCTGATCAATACCCAATAGGTGAGAATGCACTTATTTATACTTGAATGAATCAAATGAGTTGGTTGAGATGATTTGATAGTTTGATTGATTCGGGATTTAGAGTAGAATGCATGCTGTTAGTTATGTGGTGGTAAACAGTCTATTTGTAGTGGTTGTCTAGGATTAGTGTCTTTAGTCTTTGATATTCTGAGATTCTGCGAGTTTTTGTGTGGTCCATTTCAAACATATTCTCTAGATTTATTTTTGCTTTACTTGAGGACAAGCAAGGATCTAAGTCTAGGGGAGTTGATATTACTCTATTTTTATGCTTAATAGTAGGCATTTATGTCTGCTATTCTGCATTATTCTGAGTGTTTTCTTCCGATTTTGGTATATTTTCAGGATTCTAGATGTTCGGTTCGTTTTGTAGCAAAAAGATTCGTTTCAGAGCAAATCATAAGAATTTGGCTAAGTGGCAGAAATGAGAGATCGATCGATCCCCTCTAGATCGATCGGGCGTTATCAAGTCAGAAAAGTCATTTACATAAAGACCGATCGATCCAGAGGGGATCGATTGATCTCTCATTTCTGCCACTTAGCCAAATTCTTCTGATTTCCTTTGAAACACATCTTTTTGCTACAAAACGACCCGAACACCTACAATGCTGAAAATATACCAAAATCGCAAGGAAAACACTAGGAATAATGCAGAATAGCAAACATAAATGCCTACTATTAAGCATAAGAACGGAGTAATATCAACTTATCCCTTGTTGCAATATTGAAAGACTATAGACCTATCTCTTTTTGCAATATTATCAACAAGGTCATCTGATATTACTCGGTTTTAATGCCTTATAGTGGGTATTTATACTTGCTATTCGGCATTATCCGAGTGTTTTCGTTGTAGTTTTGGTATATTTTCAAGATTCTAGGTGTTCGGGTCGTTTTGGAGAAAAAGATGGATTTCAGAAGGTTTCAGGTGCAAAATGGCCAAGTATGAAGATGGAGGGATCGTTTTAGACGTAGAATGATCGATCCGTGCAGTACATGTGAAGAGATCGTTCGGTCCCTACAGGGATCGATCGATCCCAAAGCTCCTAGAATTTAACGTGACAACCGATCGATCGCTCCCTATCTGAGAATGATCGATCTCCATGAAGAAAGACGTTCGATCTTTCTACATATCGATCGTTCCTTGTGGCCGAGAATGAATGAAGCTTTCCCAAAATTATGAATTTACCCTCAAGACTAATCAAGCTTTCCTTATTTTTATTTTATTTCTTTTGAACTATAAAAGCCTTAGACTCGGTTTTATTTTCTTTTTACGTTTATTTTATTCTTCAAATATTTTACAGGGATACGAGTTTAACCCTTGTATTTTGGAGAAGAATTTTGAACTCTGTCTTTTATGTATACAATTTGGTTTTTTATTGATTTCAATTATGCAATCTTCAATTAAGATTTCGGTTTCCGTTTCCATGTCTGAGTAGTTTCCCTGTTAGGTTTTAGGGTTTCCCAAGAGCCAAAAATCAGAAACATGTCAACTTCGCTGAAGATTTAGAAAAGATTAAAGGGGATTGCTTTGCTTTCCAAAAACCTATGTTTAAACCTGAACATATGGAAGAAGAAGTGAGCTATGTCAATAGCCAGGGTCAGAGAGTGTACAATCAAAGATACAATCCAGGTTTCAACAAGGCTAATTTCTCCTGGAGAAGCACTAATGTGACGAATCCCTAAGACCAAGTGTACCCAACTCAACAAAAGACTTTTGTGTAGAATAATGGAAAACCCTTTTGCTCAGAATTCAGGTGGAATTGTTTTTCAAGGAAACCAGAATAGGGGTTTTGTGCAGAACTCCAACTTAGGAGGTTTTCAACCGCCATCGCAACCTGCTTTTCAGCAAGTGGCTCCACCTGTAGCTCAACAAGAAAACAAGATGGAAGCCATACTCAAACAGATCTTAGAAGGTCAGCAACAGTCTAAAAGGAACATCAACGTCAAGATGGACAGTATGTACAATGATTTGAACCAAAAGTTTGAAGTTTTATCTACACATGTAAAACATTTGATACTCAAGTTGCTCAAACCGTTGAAGCCTTCAAGAAACCAACTGGGTTTCTCCCTGGGAAATCTGATACAAATTCCAAGAAACATGAGTATGTGAATGCTATCACATTGAGAAACGAGAAATCTTTACCCACAAATAAAGGGAAAGAACATCTCGATGAAGGTCTGGTAGAAGAAGTTGATGAATCTACAGATCTGGAGAAGTTCGAAGAATTTGCAGAATAAGAGACCGATCATTTGATGTCTCTGTATTTTAGTGATTTTGAGATGCTAGTTACCATCATTTTAGGGTCAGATTTATGTCAACAGGTTGCATTCCTAGGACATTCTTGGTAAATTTGCATTTTTAGGGAATTCTGCATTAGCATTCGCATACATGTGCATTTTGGAGATTTTTCAGGACTTCAGGAATTTTTCATAATATAAGTGCAAATATGGACAAGCAGAAGGGAAAGAAAGAACCAAGCCCAAAGCTGGCTCAAGCAACCCACATGATGGCTCGATCGCGGGCCAACTTCACCATCGAGCCCAAGCTTCCTTTGCCTCGACCTTGGCGTCGATCTAGCATCAACTTCGGCTCTATCACTAACTCCTTGCTGGCTCGATCCCGTGATCAAGCCAAGTGATCGAGCCACCTTGAAGCTAGCTCGATCAAACATCGGACTCAGCTGCATGACGTTTCTAATCCGTCTCGATCTCTCGGCCTCGACCACTTTCCTTCGGTTTGATCACACGCGCATTCTTCGCCTCGATGGTCCAGCCGAAGCAGGTCCTTCACGCCTTGATCGCCTTGGCCACCATCAAAAGTGGCTCGATCACGAGGCACAAGTCACCTCGATCACTTGGCTTGATCACGAGCCAGCTACACTTCGACCAACAAACGTCTCGACCCGACGACTCAAACCAAAATGACCTAGTTTCGGGTTTAGAAGAACCATTAAGATTTTTAGGCTTTTGCCGTTTAGTGTTTTTAGGGCTTTTTTTGAAACACTATAAAAGCCCTAAAAACGCCTCCATTCGAGACAAGCTTTATTTTTTAGCCATTTTGGGTTTGTCTTAGGTTTATTTTCTCTCTGTTTTTGCTTTGTTGTTCTTCATATTCAAACCCAGATTTTTGATTAAGTTTGTGTTTATCCTCTCATTTTTTCATTTTCACGCTTAGATTTGGGCTGTGAACTATCTGGTTCATGTTGATCTACGAATTTATGCTTTAAATCTCGTTTTCACCTTGATAACTTTCTCTGGTTTTCCTACTGTTTCATTGTTACTCTGTTTTTCTGGGTTAGTATTCTTGTTGTTCATCATCTTCATCACGTTTTCGAAGTTAGTGTTCTTGTTGTTCTTCATCGTTGAGTTATGCTTTCCTATTTTTCTGATTTCGCACCAAACATGCGTAGTGAGTAGTTCCCTTAGGTTCCTAAGGATGG